>CAEFZX010006181.1:0-74277 GCA_903066825.1 Alfaro cultratus | reverse complement strand
AAATAGGCATATTGTAAATAATAGTTTTTGCTTTCAAATTTGCTATGTTTTATATTAAATTATAAATAATAAAATTCTTTATTGATTTTTTTTTTTTTTTTTTTTTTTTTGCAGTCTTCTGTCAGGTAATAATACAACCAGCATATAGCGCAGGTGGGTTTTTTTCTTCTTATTTACCGTAGACATGTACCGTAGTTGTACAAGACATAAAGTATAGCCCTGCTTTAAACTTCACCATAAGTCTATCTCTACCTTGGCTACCATGACGCTGTGAGGCCTTGCCAGAACGGCTCTATGTATTTTGAGAATAAACAACACGTCAGCGTCACGTCGGTTCACTGATAAAGTGAATTCAGAAGGCTTTTGGTCACACTGGAGATTTTCTAGAGGTATCAGGCTTAAAGGGGTGGGGCACAGAAATGTGAAAATTGAAAACCATTTATCACTTTCCTTCCGTTTCATTATTTGCTGGTCTATCCCATAACATCAAGATGAATTGAAGTTTGTTTTTGTAATGTGACAACATATGAAAAAGATCTAATGATGCGGATCATTTTCTAATCCATTGCATGAAAGTAAACTTCTGGATTTATCACATGAACTATGTTTTTTATTTTATTTATGGGCCACAGGGTTATAACTTGTGTTGTGTAAAGATGTTAAGTCATCCTTTGTTTCTTTATACTGTCTATCCAAAAAGCCTAATTTTATTGCAATGTTTCTAATAGACATTACAATATTTTAGGATTTCTAGTCCTAAAATTTAGATTTCACCCAGTGCATTTTCTAGCTTTCTAAATGTATTTTAGTTTTTCTTTTTTTGACTTGCTTTCAAGTTGAACAAGTCGAACTTCAGCTGAAATGAATAAGCAGCCTTAACAGATTCCCACAGTAATGTGCTGAGGATGTTTCCGAGACATTCAAGGCATTCTGCACATTGTTTTGATTTGTGTCTTGATGTTGATGTTGAAAACAATCTTAAATTCAGGTGTCTTCCTAGCGGTTGCAGAAAATATGGCAACCTTTTCAAATAAATTTGTCTCAAAAGCTTCAAAAATGCTCAGTAAATCAGTAACCCTATCAGATCGATGTCTCACAGCATTAAATTGTTTCAGTCATCCCATCCCTAGAGGTCTGTGTACAGCTGCTAAAAGATCATAAATGCTGCTGTCCTCACAGTGTAGCGTGGGAGATGCAGTCCAAACATGCCAGCAAATGGGGCCGGGGCCAACCTGAAGCCTACAATGTGGTCGTGGTCGGGGAGCCTGTAGGCTGATCCCAGACTTGGGGGTAGGCTTGGAGCCAGCCGGCTCTCTGCAGCGAGAGGGAGATGAGGAGGAAGCTGGGAAGTACAGTCAGACAGAGGGAGGGAAAGTGGAAATGGGGGGAAAAGTAGCCCAAAATGGGAAATAGCAGAATGGGAACAGACGGCAGTTTTATTATCATCATTATTTTTATTTTGTCACATTTAGCACTCGCCGCCCACAGGAGTAAACATCCTAGGAATATTAACTGCCACCACATCATAACAGAAAATAAAATGCGGAATAGTTTAACATTTCTGCCTGAGAGCAAAGCTAAATCAAATCCCTCACAGATTTGAGATTTCACGCCAAGCTCTCAGATTTGTTGCCAACCCAGACAGCGGAAGGAGCGCATCAGAACTCGGTCCAGGCCACACTGGACGCCCGTCTGGACCAGCGACCGATTTTATGTGAAAGTAACGTGTGAGCTGATGGATGCCGTTTGGCGCAGTTGGAGCTGTCCCTTAAAAGTAGCAGCTCCGCTCGCCGCTGGACCTTTTTTAACTTTACGGCAGCAAATTATTCCTGACAGTGGCCTATTCTGAGCAGAGAAAATGTGCTTGTTCAGTCAAATGGGTGCTGTCTGCCACTATGACATGCGATAAAACTCTTCAGTTTGACAAAATGGATCCGGGGCTCTGACTGAGAGCTGTAGTCTGTCAGCTAATGTGCTCAGAACTTATTTTTGCTCCTGTGACATTTAGTTGCCCTTGTGGAGGTAAGAGGATGAGTAGGAAACCAGTTTGAGGTGGAATTTTGTTCGGGTCGGGGTGATCAGTCTGACAGGACATCCCGTCTAAGGTGACTTGCTGAAAAAGACATGATGTCACATAAAGTCAAATCAGAACCTGCAGGATCTCAGAGGTCATCAGCATGACTCCAAACAACCTGGATAAATCACTTCATTCACCCTTAAACAACAGAGTTTCACTACTTCTGATGATTTTAATATATTTTCACAGCACTGTATATCTGTATAGTGCTGTGAGAAGTGATCTCCACCTAATAGTAATGTTTTATTACCAGTTAAAGATAAAAATTTAAAAAAAAAAGATTACCAGTTTTGTATGTAAAAAGTATAGAAATTACAAAAGCATAAGAAAAACAAAGTTTCTGGTATTTTCAAATAGTCCCTATAAATTATGTTAATAACTTTCTTCACTGTGCAACACAGAAACCCACATCGTAGACAACCACTCGCACACACTCAGAATTAATATGCATGGTTTGGGAATATGGTTGAAAGTACCTGAGGAGAACTTATGCATGCACAAGAAGAACTTTTTACAAGGCCACGGCACACAAAAAAATACACCACAATGCATCCAAAATGTGTTCAAACTTCATCATCTTTATTTTAATATTATAGTTAAATTTTGGCCTATAATGAAGCTATTGTTATGTATTTAGGGACATGATAACAGCAATATTTCCAGTACAGCCTAATGGTGTCTAGGACCTGTTCCCTCGCAGTAGTGGTTCATCGTCACTTCCTGTCTAGAAGGGCCCTCTCCTCTGACAGAAGCAGTCCGCTGTGCTGCTCGTGTTTTGTCCTGACCCTGTCGGGTCTCCAGAGAGTCTTCTGGGAAGCCTTCGAGAAAAGTCCGAGAGCCTTTCTCTCTGAGAGTTGAATGTGTTTGATTCTAAATAGAGATTTTACACTTCTCCCAGCACAAATGAGATGATTCGCAGAGAGCGGCCATCAGCAATTGATTGAAGCCTCACATAGGATGGCAACTGCATCCCAAACAAGTGGTTTTAGCGCTCTTTGTTCCCCCCTTTTCAGGAGCTTCATATTGAATCTTGACCATCCGCCACATACACAAACTATACACAACAAGGGAGCCAGTTCCTATCGCTACATCATCAACCAATAGAGGCCATTATTTAATCTCTACCTTTTTTTCTCTCCTGCCTTTCCTCTCTCACTCCCCTCACTCGTCTCAGAAGGCTCTAAAAGGACCCAGACAATGGACGGTAATGAGAGCAGTGCACACTGTGCCCCGCGTGCTGGCGAAAGTGTGACTGCCAGGCCCCCACATCCAGCCACTTCAGCCATGAATGGACCCAATCATCGATTGCTCGGTCATTACCATCAACTACCCTCTTCAAGATTTAACTCCAACTTCTTGGTTTCCGCGGCGGCCAAACGAGCTATTTAGCAGGCCTGATCAAGTCGGCGTTAGGTAGACTGACCACCTGCGCCGCTCCAAGTGGAGGAGAACCGGTCCACACGCGAGAGTGCTTGGATTCATTTCTGGCTCTTTTCTCGGTAACATGGCCGCCGTGAGCCAGAGAAGGCCATCACTGGTAGACCGGATTAGCGCCCAGAAACCGAGCGAGTAATTCCATTTCCTGTGTCGCCGGCTGTAAAATGTTAATTGTGAAATGTATGTGAACGTGGGATGATACATCTGTTTAAATTCGTGAAAGAAAGAAAGGAAAAAAAAGAAGTAGCGAGGGTCGTTTCAGCCCGTGAGGCTGCCAGCTTTGTGTCGAGAAAGCACGGGCAAAAGAGGAGGAAGGATTTATGGTTTTTCCATGTTGTGCCGTGCCGCTGCGTCAAAGGAGAAAGCACTGCTGACACATTCCTGAAGATTCAAAACCAACATGAAGAGGTTTTAAAGCCCTTTAAAGTGGCAGGGCAGTTATTAGAGCTTTTCTTCAATGATAATTTTAGCATTAAACACCCTTGGTCTGATGAAATCCCATAAACAGAGCTGTCGGGACATTAGTGATGCTTACTGTTCTAACTAAAACAACAGAGCGCTTCATGCATGTTCATGTTGAGGGTTTTTTGTAACTTTTTGGCTAAGCATGAAGCATTTCCGAGCATATGTTGCGTGTGCATGTACAGTATAAAAATGGGATTGGAAACCCTTTCCCTCCGGCCTGTTTGGCAGCCATCTGAGGCGCTTCCCTGCAGCAGCGCTCCAAAACCCCAGACCCCAATCACTGAGCAGCACTCTAATTAGCAGCTACCGCCATGGAGCCTGCGGTCAGAGCGCTCGCCTTGCTTCCAAACTCTGAGCCCTGCTACTGTCGCGGCAAAGAGGAGGAGAGGTAAGAGCAGAGACCTGCTCGTATATACTCAACAAAACGAGACACATGATTTCATGTCAGAATCAGATCAGACTTTAGAGGAATCACAAGAAGACCAGCTTCAGCATTATCCAATAGTTAAAAGTGGCAACAGTTAATAATCAGGAGGGTAATTTTTAGCAGTGCTGCTTGTAAAGTCTGAGTCTGGCTTAACCATTTTAAAGGATCTTGGAAATTTGCACTTAATCTCTTTACTATGATCAGTATTTATAGCACATTGCAAGAGGCATTCGAACTCTTAAACTTTTTCACATTAAAAACACAAATCCATGCGTTTTTTTGGGATTTCATGTGAGAAGCAAACGCAAAGCAGCACATAATTGTGGAGTAGGTGGAAAACATAAATACAGTGCATTGATTTTAGAAAAGGAAAAATCTGAAAAATGTGGAATGCATTTGTACTCATCTCCATTTTACTCTAACAGCCCCTAAATACAATCTAATACAACCTGCACTTAGGTTTCATAATTAACACTCCACACACTCACAAATCACACCCTACTTTTTGCTACCTTATTAGCAGGTGAATTGTATTAATCAATTACCTGAGCTATCTTTTTTTATTCTATTTAACATATAAATTGAAATTGAATTGAAGACAATTAAAATTAAGTTCTCCTCAGATGTTTAGCTGATCCTTGGTGTGATTAATGACATTTGTCAGAAAACATTCAAAAACAAAATGATGAAGTCCAAGGAACTCAACACACAGGTCAGGGATGACATTGTGAAGAAGCTTAAAGCAAGTTTTGGTATAAGAGAAATATCTTACGGAGCACTGTTCAATGAAAAGAGTGCACAACTGCAAACCAACTAAGACATGGAAATCTAGGGTAACTAGCTTCACCCTAAACAACTCAGCCCAACTATGAGTTACAGTGTCATGCTGTAGTGACCAATGTTTTATGTGTGAAATACACTAAAGTTTGGAGTTTTAACATGACTAAACATAAAAAAGTTCAACAGATATAAATATGTCTGTAAGGGAAACTATGTACCAATAGTTAGTCTCTTTCTACAATGGAACCAAGTAGAATGCTGTTCAACAATAGACCAATAGGAAAACCTGAGAGAAGCTGAGACTGTATAACAACAGCTGCACCTGTTACCTGACTGCTCTGCTGTGCTACAGCTGTCAGGTAAGCTGTTGTGGACACAGAGCATTTTGTGCCACATGTCAGGAAAAACATGTGGCACAAAATTACACATCTGCTTTTATATACAAATCATGTATATAAAAGCAGATGTCTTTGTCCTTGGGAGAAAATGAGAATTTTCTCATGAGCCACCTCCACAGCGGTGGCTCATTTAGTCTTCTCAACTTCACCGAACAATAAGAGGAAACTCGGAGAGAGTAGAAGTTTCAAACTGATTCCTTTTTCTTCAAATGTTTATCCTATCTCAACGAGAAACCCACCAACTTCCTTTTGCAGAAAAACTTGGTTGCACGAGCTTGAAGTTGAAAACCAGGAGAATGAAAGACATAAAGAAAGAAAATGTCAGTGAGTCAGTCACTTTTAGTCCAAAATGTAGCCAGAGAAAGCTTTCACAGCTCCAGCAATATTCTTTTGTTACTCTTCACTCTAAACCAAAAGTCTTAGCTATTGAAGCCCAACTTTAGTCTGAGAGCAACTATCAACTCAACTACAACTTTAAGATGAATCCCTGCTCCAACACATCTGAAGCATAGGACAGATTTATTGCCAGGCCTCTTCAGAGCTGGGTGACATGCTAATGATTTCCTGATTGCTTCAGGTGCATTGGAGAAGGGATGCGTGTAAAAGTTTCAGGTTAGTAGTTCTCATGAACTGGAGTTGGGCAGTTGGTTCAATTCATTAAGCAACACAGTGTTCTGGTGACAGCATAACTCTGGAATGGTGTATGAAGACATTTCTAAGGACTTGGCAGTCCAGTGAACCACATGAGTGTCAGGCTTACCGAAACAACTCCAAGTATGCATCAACAACTCATCTAGGAGTTCACAAAGGATAACATCTAAAGCTCTGTGTACTTCACTTGTCTCGGTTAAGATTAGTATTCATGATGCAAAAATAAGATACAGTATTTAAGGGCATCGATAGGAGAATTAAAAGCTTAAAATGCTACCCATCAAAAGAAAATTCAGGGGTGTACCTCACATTTCCCCCAAAATACCTCGATGATCCTTAGGACTACTTGGAAAATTTGCTGTAGACTGACGAGGGACCTGCGTGATTTGGTGTGATTGATGAAACCATGACTTCTGCTCTTCAGCAGAAAGTCTTTAGAGAAAATTTGCTTGACGATTCAAAACAAAAACATTCAAGTGTGGCAGAAAAGCAAAAACGTGAAGAAATCCGAAAAATACAATTTTCAAGGCACTGAACCCCTTGGTTGATTTATGGCTGTGGTTTCCAAAGACTGTTTGGTGATTTCAGCCACAAAATGAATCTATTGATATTTTGCATCAGTTGCAATTAAGACTACCTCCAAAATGCTCCTGGGACTTTTTAAAGCAAAGTCAAATATTGGAATACAACACGGCACACAAATCATGTTTCACCACTTGCAAACGATCCGCGTCCTCGGCGGCAGGTAGAAGGGGGTGGCTGAGAGAGAGCGAGAGAGAAAAGTCGAGGAAGACAGACTGGCTGACGAAGATGGCTCCCTGTCTGCCACTGTAAACAACACGAAATCATCAAGCCTATCCAGTTTCCTGCTGCACTTCAGACCTGTTGGCAAACGGCCACCTTTTTGACACGGCGACTACAGTCAACAGAAGACGTTTAAAGAGGCTGGGAAGAGTCTCCTTGTTTTGGACAGGCTTCATTTAACTCCTGTGGGATAATCCTTTGGTTCCTACACACACACACACACACACACACACACGCACACGCGCGCACACACACACACACACACACACAGAGACTCCCAGAGAGGATTGGCAGATACCTGGGCTATCTCTTTCCTCTCTTTCCTCTGACACATCTTGTCTTCCCTGTTGCTCCCGGCTGGGGTTGAATTAGCTGCTGAAAACTGGAAGATTGAATCAATGCTGGACAAACATCAATGCCATGAGGATAAGAAAGCTGATTGTGACCATACTAAGCACTCAAGTATTAACATTTAAAACATATTTTAAGTACAGTTGAACTTGTTTATAGAAGATTTTTTAGCTACAATTACAGCTTCGCTGCAGCAATGAATGGTGGCGCTAGAGTCTTAGCCACCCAACTGAACAGTAGCTCCACCAGAAGAGGCTGAGAGTCAGGATAATTACCCTGACAAAGGCAGCTCTGTGCCTGGGTGCAGCCCCAACGGAGCCAGCCCGTCTGGGGCTTGCAGGCTGTAGCTCGTCTCCTCCCCACCTCGCCTCCACCGCTGCTTCTTTCTCAATGCACTTTGTCTGGTCTCTGTGCATCAACAGATGAATGCAATAAAACTCGAGCCCTGATGCATTCTCACGCACTCGTATTGGAGGACCGAGACCACAGCGGCGTGGATGTGCACTCCAGCAAAAGTCATAAAGCACTGTGCAAACACATCAACAGGTAGGCAGGCAGACGGAGGGAACACGAGGCTCCTCAGTCTCTTTACAGCCTGAAGATTTAAGGTGATGCTCCCTGTGCTGACAGGTGGTCAGATTAGTACACAGATACTGACCTGCAAAAGTATTTTGCTACATCACGGCCACAAACTTTAATGTGATTCATTTCAAGTGGGGAAAACAATTGCAAAGGGGAACGGAAATAATGCATAATTTGCATAATGTTTTACGAATAATAATCTAAAAAGTGAACCATACATGTACTCAGCCCACCTACTTATACTCTTTTGAGGTATGTTCCAACTAGCTTTGCTTAAGACTTAAATTTTTCCTATTTACCCACAGGTGATGCTATTAGTCTGTATGGAGAACATCACTGAAAATCAAGACTTTCCTCAGATTTTCAATTGGACTTAGGTCTGAATTTGGACTGTGCTATTCTAACACAATCTAAACCACTGGTTTCTTCCAGGATTGTCCTGTATTTACCTCCATACATTTCATATAACCAAGATAACCTTTCGAATGACAGCCAAAAAGTCAGAGAAAATTAAATAAGCTTAAACCCATCCGACCAGAGTCCCTGCATCCTCTATATGGTTTGTAGCAAACTACGAACAGGAGTTCTCATAACTTTTATTTATTATCAGCTGTCTTCTTGCAACTCTTCCCCAAAGGCACGATTTGTTGAGTGCAATGCTTGTTAGTTGTAAGCGTTTGATAGGATTTCTGCTGCTACTCCAGAGCTTCCATGGACTTCTTGCCTGCTTCTCTGATTAACGCCTCTGTCAGTTTAAACTGCCCCAGTCAGACTGCCCCAGGGCAGCTGTGGCTGTAATCCAGAAGTTTGCCGCCATCAGCATGCCAATGTGTGTGTAAGTGGGTGAATGACTGAATGTAGTGTGAAGCGCTTTGGGATCCTGTGGACTTAATGAAGTGCTAATCAATACAGATAATTTTACTATTTAACGCATGTCTTGACGTTGAGTTCAGGTGGACGGCAATGTCTTGAAATACAAGACTGCACATGTACCACTATGTTTCTATTGTAAGGTTAGGCTGAATGCTATTCTGATAATATTTAACTGTGCTAGCACTGCTGAAATTTGCTTTATTGATGTTATGATTAACCAGCATTTTCAGGAGATTTGTTTTGTTTTGTTTACCAATACACAACTTGCCTAACTTCATTGGATGCACTTGTGATATTCCGCACATTAATGTCGTAATGACAATTCTGATTCAATATGTGATGCAGATCTACTTGGGATGTTATAACCTAACCCTTCTTTAAGGTTTCACTTACCTTTTTTCTCCCCCTGAGGCCTTCACAAAAAAAAAAGTGTTTTCAGAGTAAACTGGGATGAATACAAATGCATCAAACCCTTTTTCTGTGTTTAGAAAACAATCATTTTCTTTCCACTTCTCTATTTTTGCACTACTTCAGTGTTTATCACATCATTCCCAATAAAACGCATTAGAGTTTATGGTTCTAACATGACAAAATGGAAAACAGTTCAAGAGCTTTGAAAAGTTTTGCAAGGCACAAATGCCCATGAGAAGAGTCCAAATTCCTGTGTGCGTCATAAAAGGCCCGAACTTTCCCAGAAAACAGTCCTCTTCTACAAAAAAAGCAGCAAATAATAATACAAAAAATTTAATAAAATAACCCCATCATCATATTTAGGTAAAACAAGACTAATTAATACAACAGCAGGTATTAGACTGACATTTTCACAACTGATTGTGTTTGCAGGCGAGGCAGACTCTCTCCTGCCAAGCTCCATTAGGACCTATTTATGTAATTCAATTAGCCGCGCTCTGTTTCGCCCTGAGGACTGATGTCCTCGTCAAACCAGTTAAGCTGCTGGTGCAGCACAGCCACAGCTAGTCCACCTATTCCTCCAGCTTATCTGTGCAGCCGAACAGCAGTCAGAACAGCGTCGTGTTACCTCGTCGGAGGCTCGTGCATTTATAAGAATAACGCCTGTTAGAAGCAGGAGATAATATTTTAAAACACAACAACGCGTTTGGCATGATTACGGTTTTTCACATGCGCTTTACAATGTGTTGGACGCACAACTATCACACGACTCTAATCTGTTCAAAGAGTGCGCTGTAATTTTTTAGCGCGGTGCCATTGAAAAATACCAATTATGGCAATTAAGGTTAAATACAGCTTTTAGCATAAATTGTGCCTTTTCTTGTTCTCTCGCAGACCACATGGAATTGTTGACTTAAATGATGGCTGATGGTATAAGCTAATATGTATAATTGTGCAACAGTTAATAGAAAAATCACATATGACTTAATCATAACAGTGATAAGGAAATAATGGGTTGTTTGGAAATTCTCAGGGCGCTGAAAATAAAGAACTGATACGGCTGTCTGACACCTAAACTTGCGGAATCAAATTTAACACGGATTCAGTCTCGAGGCTTTCCAATGACGTCCATCTAGAAACATTTTCCAGAATGAAATTGAAGTAAAGTTGATTTCTCACTTCCTTATTAGGCTGAAGATCTCAGTCTGGGTTGGGGATCAGTATGGGGTTCAGAAGATGTCTTTTCTCGGTGACCGATAGATTGTGAAGAGGAAGCATAATAAGATAATAATAAAATATAGTTTGAGATTGGATTGATGGGCAATTCTGGATTTCCTCGACTCAAAAACATGTGACTATTTCAAAGGACGGATAAAAGAGTAAAGTTCTCTTGCCGGAGGGGACATATAGTTAAGGGTCAAAATGTTGACAAACCAGTTAAATTAAGAACTTGTTGGCTCATGTTTTTCTTTACCAGCCTTCAAGATAATGAGGCCCCAATTTGTCTATTTTTCTCCTGCTTCATCCTACCACATCGTCATTAACACAACACCAAGGCACTTGGGGCTCCCCTGCTTGAAGAAGATATCAACCCCTGACCTGGCAGGAGCGACGCATATTTTTCTAGTTGACAACCATGGCCTCAAAGTTGGAGGAGCTGACTCTGATTGGCATCACATTCGGCTGTGAACTACTCCAGCGAACGCTGATGATCATGGCGTGAAGACCCTGAGATTCTTCCTTTATAATCGATGCTGGTGAACCCATACTCCTGCTCGGATGGAAAGCAAAAATATAAGGAGAAATGCTGAATGGTCCTAGTGAAAGAAAGAACAAGGTGTTACAAATATTAATGCAAGTAGAAGAAAATGAATTGAAATTGTTTAGAAATGGCTTCAGGAGATTAATAAGACTGGTCTTCAATTTATTTTACTATAAATGTGCTTTTATTGTCTTTAATTTCACATGGTGAAACGCAGTGAAGCCATTCTGGCAGGATGTGAGCAGAGTGTGCAAAGAGGGACTAGGCATGGGGTGGGCTTACTGGGTAGGGCTTGGAACCTGTTGATAACTGTATTATATATATATATTTATTTTTTTTGTTGTTCTTGCGACACTATTATTTACTGGCACAACAGCACTTTCATTAAATTGTGAGTGACAGACACTGCAGATAAAAACATACTTCACCTTTCTAACTGGGCAGTTTTAGGAACATTAGATAGTTTCTTAATCTACACATGCACCTTTATTCTTCACTTTTCCCACCTTGCAAAGTGCACAGAGGCCCAACTTTGTCGTGACAGGCTGAGCCTGTGACACGTGACCACGAAGGCACAGCCATGAGGGTGGATCTCAAATTTAAAATAAATGCATTGAATGAAACTTCATTTGTTTACCCAGTGACGTCATTAACCTGCAGACGGAAAAGCATTCATCCAGGCAGAGAAGGAAGTAACCAGGAACTCCAGCTGATGCACTGGGCCTCAGTCAGCTGTTGGTGTTCATCACCCAGGCCCTGCGGGGACTCTGACATGTCTCCTTCTTGCTAACCTCTGACTACACATCGTCCTCCCACCCTGTATTTGTGAGGGCAGGGAAGGGCAAAAACACTGCAGCAAGTCCAAGCCGGTTTCTCCTGCCCCTTTGTAGTCAGCAGGGATTTAAGAGGCAAAAGAGTTTATAAAGAGAAATGATCTGTGAAACAAGAGAATGTGATGGGATTTTTTTTTAATCAAAATTCTTTGATTTATTTTTAAATTTACAAATTCCTTTTGTGTATGTTTTTTTTTTCTCAGCTATCTTGAAAATGCATTCATTTTTTTTAGGGGAATCAAAAATACAGTGGGAAAATAAACATTTTCCTGTTTTTATTCGCAAAAGCATTCAAATATGTGAACCACTTCACTTTTGTGTTTGCTAAATAAAATCCCAACGTAATACAAAAGTTGGACAAGTTTGAGGCGTATGAATGCTTTTGCAAGGCAGTAAGTTTACCTTTTTTCTCATCTCCTGAATGTTATTATGTCTTTACGTCTCCTGCTTCGACCTTCTCTCAAGCAACCCCTCATCTTTGGTGATATTGCCTGTCTCCTGCTACAGTTGCCAATAGTTACTGTAGCTACACGCAAAAAGGGCGGCACGTCGCAATTAGATAGAAATTGGTTGCCATGGCACCGTTCCTGACTTAAATAGCCCTGGATTTTGTTTCTTGTCTCTCTCTTTTGCCCTTCTTTTATTTCCCTCATTCGCTATGAATGATGAATTGTGCTTTTTGCCACTCGCCTTACGGGAAGGCATCAAGTTTTTGTTTCTGCAAAAAGTCCCATAGTTTTAAATATTGCTATATACTGCCTGAGGGAAGAGAGAACCAGATTGTGGGTAGAGTCATAGATTATAATCGTCTCATTGAAGGTGTGTACAGCTGCTTTTTAAATAACAGAGAGCACAGTGAGCAACAGGCTGCGAAGAGCGACAGCGCCGCTCCCACGTCTAACAGCTAACTCTTTGTGACTTGTTTTATGGAAATAGCCCGCTTGATTACACGCCGCCTAATAGCGAAAGCATTAAGAGGCAATTGGGCCAGGTCCATAAAAAGATTTGGCTGCTGGAATTGGATTCTAATGAGAGTGGAGGAGAAGGAGGAGATGAAGATGTTGTTTACTCGAGAGGAGTAAACAACAGCACTGCTCCCAAAGATGAGCTGACAATTAAGCAAAAAGAGAAGCAGTGCTGGAGCAGTCTCTGCACTTCTGTGGGCTCAAATTGGAGTCAATAAGATTTTCAGCTGCGAAATGAATCAGTAATTTCAGAACTTTTGGGCTGAAAATGGAGCTGTGTGACACTGTTTTTTTTTTTTGCATGTGTATAAAATGTTTTTATTGGTTTAAAAAAGAATAACACTTAACTATTAAAGTTCAGTCTTTAAGAGTTAAAAATCTAAGATGCAATTGCAATAAATTGCATCTCAATTTATTGAGATTTATTGCGTCTGTGTTGGAAGTCTCATATTTTAAAATAAGAATGGAAGACGTAAAATAACCATGGTGTTATGTAAAATATTTAGAACAAAAACATTATGTGTGCGTATTGCTCCTTCCCAGTCCCATACATGATTTATGCTGCTAATAAATGGCATAGTAAACCTAATGTTTACACTAAACTAGTTAAAATTCCACAGCACAATCTCCACTAGTGAAACACACATGAACAGATGTTTCAAACAAGATGCATTTTTCACCTGTGGAATCTACATTGTGGGTCTGCACATTTACACATATGCAACATTCCCACATGCAAAAATGGTGAGTGGGTGTGATGTGGAGATCAAACCAACAAATGCTACATGGAAGCACACAAACTGCTGGTTTCTTAGTGAGCAGGTATCACCAAGTGGGTGACACACGAAAGGCTCAAGGCAGCGTAAAGACTAGCAGCCATACCATGAAACAGCTGTGAAAATGTCTTCAATCCCTGAAAAAGTACTGCAGAAAACAGATGACTTAAAGTGACGTATGAGTCGTTTTGCTGTTAAATCTCTCGGGGCGTCAAAACCTCTTAATGGTTTTATTTGCCTGTTTTTCTACTTTGATATGTGATCTCAGATAACAAAATCTCAGACTTAGCCTGTTTGGTTTATGCCTGGCTAAGAATAATTATGAGGAAACACCAGGTGGTACAAATTTTAAAGCTTTAAAGGAACTTTGAGAATCCCGAACAAACCAACAGAAGCCACAGGCATCTATAGCGAAAGTCCATTAGGAGCGCCACTGAACCGAAGAACACCTCTCTGGGTGATTTAGCACGTTTTGGAGCTGTACAGCTCTATGTGCAATTACACCTGCTGTAAAAAAATAAATAAATGAAGACGAAGAAAAAACTTTTCAGAGACCTAAAAAAATGACTGAAACAAAATCTCTGAACAGACCAAATTTATTGTTCTCTCTTTATCTTTTGAACGCCTCAAATATGTTTGAGGCTGCAGAACATTTAACGCTAAAGCATGGTGGTGGTACCGTCATGATTAAGATTAGTTAATCTTAATTCCTGGCAGAGGAAAGGATGAATTCAGTAAAACATGTAGGAAATATTGCATTAAGATGCCAAACTGTATGTCAAAAAGCTTAAAAAGAAAATTAAATATCTGAAAAAGTGATGATCCGGAAACAGACGTGGGTCACATTTTACTTCCAGAGGGATTTGTTTGCTTAGTCAAAGAAGTCAAGATTTTTTTTCTTGACTACATGGGATTTTTTCCCCCCTGAATTTATTTTATCATTCAGTTGACTAAATTGTAAAGTACTCTGGTCAATTTTTATTCTTTTCAAATTTGTCTGCACAAAAATGTGGCGATCACAACCTTGAGAATTAAAATTTAAGAATACTAAAGAATACATTTCTTAAGAATGCATTCTTAAGAAATTTAAGAATACAAAAAGAAAATTAAGGAAAAAAGAAGGTAATAAAACATAAAGACATGACTTAAAGCGAGTTTGTACTGAAGTTTCAATTTACTGTGACTCTATAGCTACTAGGAACCAAAAAGGCATGAATACAAAAGCAAATATTCACAACATAATATTTGATGTGATATTTCTTTGTAGGATTATAATTTACAAGGTTTTACATGTTCAATTATACTTTGTAAACTTGAAATAAATATTCCTTAAGGAGCAGTGCTTTAAAAACCAAGGGGAAGAATTTTATCTTTAGATGAAATTATTTTAGCACAAATTGGTTTGGTTCATTAATGTCCTTTATTGACTTTAATGACCTTTAAATATCTGAATGTGCAGATATGTAGGCTGCATGACTTCTATTCAACATTCCAAAACCTTCGGTGAGGAGGTCATTTTACATCTCACACCGCCTCCATAAATGGGTTTTATTCTTGAAAAATATCTTGCGTTTTATCTTTTCTATCTGTCATTTTGGCCAAACTTTCTGATTAACATAAAATGATTAAAAAAAAAAAAAAAAAAAAGAGGACATCCGAGAGAGAAATAAACGGTTAAAAAGGCAGAGGAGAAAACAGAGGCGACCGGTCGGGAGGCGAGGTGTGAGGGAAGGTCGGGACTGAGGCTGCAGGCTCAGGGCTGTGATTACGAGTGACAGCATCGCCGGCACTCCTATGACTCCCAGGTAATTACAAGGCAAGGTGATCTTTGGAAACCTGGGCAATCAGGTTTATTTTTGTACACCCTGCACCTTCGGGCTTCAAAACTTAGAAAAAAAACAAAACACACACACACACAACTTGGTAAAAGTTTAATAATCTCTCCCAAGCCAAACAAACGCAGGACATTAACACCAGCTAAAAGCATTAACACCGTCCACGAATAATAATCTTCTGGGGTTAGGGTGTGGATGTTTTAGATTGAAATTTAATGTTTTCAGAATTTATGTAAGAAACCCAAAGAGAAGTCAAAGTGCTTCCATACTTTGACTCTTGGTCTTCACTAAGAGAACTCCGGCTCGCAGTAATGACCCCTGTAAGTATTTTCTGTAACTCAAGTCCCAAAATGGTGGCCGGTAACTGCCAGATAAGCATCCAGCCAGGCTTTGCAAATGGTGCATGCCATTCTTACCAAATAATCATTAGAAACTGGCAACCCGTACTGGAGCTTAATGGAGCTGAGCCACAGGGTAAGAAAAAAAGGTGGGGGAAGTGGAAGAAGGTGGGCGCATTTAGAAGGAAAAAAGGCAGAGCGGGGACAAACGACTGGCACAAAACAAAACTTTAGAGGAGTTGAACATGGGAACTGAGACATGCAAAGTTCGGCTCACAGGAAGAAAAGATAAAACTCCACTTTTCTCCCCTTTTTCACTTTCTTTCTCTCTCTCTCTGTCTCTCTCTCTTTCTATGTCTTCAGCTTTATGGGCTGTGGATCCGAGGCAGGCACTGTGGTCCAAACCAACACTTTCACAGCTACCAAATGATATAAACAGATTTCATGTGCTGTGGCTGGAGCCTTGCAGAATCAGAGTTCAGGAGGGTTTGACGTGTGCGTGTATTGGTGTGTGCGTGCGTGTGTGTGTGTTGGTTAGATAAAATGGCAGGCAGAGTGCAGAGCCAGCACTAACACCGGGGCCTCAGCCAGGATGAAAGGAGCTGTCATGACGGCTCACTGAGGAAAAGAGGAAAAATCCATCCGTCCGCACTTCTCCTTTCTGTGTTTGCCCTCCTTTCTCTCTCTCTTATTCTGCATTTGTTATGGCTCTGCTTTTGGATCCACATGCATTAGATAAAAAAAACACAACAGCCATTCTTCTTCATACAAAGTTATGTGGTTTAATTCCAAAAGGTTAAAGATTCCCCAAAATCACTCGTAGCAAACGTTCTTTAGGATTTCGTGTAGTTTATTTAGTTGAACAATTCCAGCTCTCTTATGCAAACGCCAGATTTGTGGAGTGCAAAGTAATAGTTGACCCATCTGCAGATTCTCACACCTGAGCTGCGGATTTCTGAGGCTCCTCTAGTGTCACCATTGATTTCCCAGCTGTGTCTCTGATTTACGCTCTCATTTGATTCAGCTGAATTACAGTCACCCTATGATGAACTGCTGACCTGCTCGCCTCTTGGAGTGAGACTCGTGCGGTTCAGGTCCCCGTTAAACGTATCTGTTCAGCAGTCACTTTACTTTTTCCATTTCTCTCTCTCTCTCTCTCTCTCTCTGTCTCTCTCTGTCTCTCTCTCTCTCCCAGCAAATTTAAAACTACAGCCGGTCCAGTGTGCCACATTTCTTAAACATTTTCCCAGAACTAATAAGGTCAGCTGAATGCGTCCAAGTGGAGTTAAACCCATAATGACTTGTGTATCCTGAAATATTTTTGCTTTAGTGATCAGCATCAAAAGAAAAGTTGAGTCAAAGAGCTTCTTTCATTTACTCAGGCTCTGGCTGCTGGCCTTGGAGAACTTGCTGTTAAGTTTGCGTGTGTGTGTGTGTGTGTGTGTGTTTCAGGTAGACTGTGACAGCTCAGTGATCAAAACCTATGATGGGAGTCTAGCAGGTAACAGACCGGTTTGAGGATGTGCAGTGGGGGTCTCGGGTAACGGCCGTTGTCAGTCTTCATCTCCTTCCTGAGAAGTGTTTGCGTGTGCGCGTGTGCACCTGTATGAGTTTCGGCTTACACTGTGACCACTGTGAGCATGCACAGTGTTTGGGTTTGCTCTTTAACGTGTGATCTTTACAGCTTCCATCAACAAACAGCGACTCCTGGTCTCCAAACAGATCCGTGTCTGTCTGTCGGACTGTCACAGGAGCGGCACTCAGGATGTAGTTAAGCAGATTCCCACCGCCTTCATACTGTACACACTGTCTCAGTGCTGCGCTGCGTCATTCATATATGCTTTTTCTTGAAAATTCTGAATGATTGCTCTGAAATATGTAATGGTTACTGTATCTGACTAAGATTCTTGGCTAAATGCGACTGTACTCAGAGGTTCCTGAGGTGAAACTCAGCAAAAATAGAGGAAAAGTCGTTAAAGCCTAGACGTGTGGTTCTTAGATGTGATTAGACAGCATACAGGGATGGAAACATTTCCCAGCACCGCTGTTTTTGACCAGAATTCATATCTTCAGAGTGACAATGGCCTGACTCTCCTACACCTTCTCAATAGAACACAGGCGCTAACAAAAACAGGTGTCTGACATTCAAAGCAGAACCACAATATTCTTGTTGAGAAGTCACCATATTGTCCTTCCATGTATCATTATGAATAAGCTCATTTTATCACATGAATAAAAAATTAAAAAAACTGTATTTTAATAAACAGACAAACCTTGCAGGGTTAGATTTATGTAGTGAATATTGCAGTCCATTCTCCATTTGACTTGATAGCTGTTTCTCCGATCTGCTATAAAGTCAACATCAATATTATCCATTTGTTTTTCAGAACGCGCAAACCAGGGACGGCGTGATGAAGACAAAATTTGGATTTCCACTTGGACAAACCCGTCCTCCTCCACACCCTTCGCCAGAAATAACCAAACACACACTCACACACGCTTCCATGAAAAATGATCAAAACTATGAGAAATATTAAGAATTTCAAAATACTGATCTGTTTGATGATAGTCTAGTACTTCACGATCAAATACAAGTCTGATTTTTTGGAAACGCCAGTAAAATAGCCCTTTGGTGCAAGCTTCAAACTTCAAAGTAATTAGACCGCCACGTTGTGCCTCACCTATAAAATCTACTGTAAACATATTTATTGAGCAGGTTAACCAATGTAACCAATCATTTGCGTCAGGACTCAGTAGCCAAGTTACAAAGAAGAACAGAGATTCGACATGTGTGTGTGCGTGTGTGTGTGAGTGTGCACGCACTGACTTACTCTGAACTACATGGCCTTCTCAGGAGCCACACCCAGTAGCTGTGGTACAAAACCTGTTATTAAATGGCAAAATGATTAAGAAAAAAAAAAAAAAAAAAGGAGTGCTGTGGTACCCCGACTCTCTCTCCCCCCTTTTTTTCTCCGATTCAAACAAACACGCATGACCTTATATACATATACCACTTCCACAGACTCCACATCAAGTGTGGCTTCCTGCTGCATGCGTCCATCCATGCTCGATCCCCCCCAAACGCTAATGAAATCTATTGATGTGGAGCGTGGGGGGCGTATGGGGGGGCATCAGAGCAGCAACAGGAGGCAGAATGGAACAAGGGGGTAAAGAGAGGATCAAGCGAGCAAAGCTGCCTCCCAGAATAGAGGGGGGGGGGTGCACTACGGAGTATAAAAGAAACCAACCAAAAGTTTACACAGGCCTCAATTACAACCCAGAGTCGGACAGAAATAAACAAAATAATCAAAACACAACACAATAAAACTTGGCCCCCCGCCCAGCCCCCCCGGGCACACGCTCAGTTATTTCCACTAAGTCACAAACACTGCTAATAATCTACGGCTGTTTATGTGCAGTGCTACCACACACAATCATTCCGTATTTGGAAGGTGGAAACAAGAGCTTTGGAGCAGCTGTCCTCACTGAATTCACAATAAACACGTGAAAAATATGTTTATGTTTCTTTAAATACACAATGGTCTCTCGCCAAAGCTCGCAACACTTCAGATTGCGCTGCACGTTTCCCTGAATTTTACACGCAGAGTAGTTTGGCTGTTCCTGTTTTACGCTCATAAAACACTCTGCAATCTTTAGAGAGACACACTTAGGAACAAATATGGGCTGTTGAAAAGATTGAATCAAAATGTTATGTCACAGCTCTGAATTTGCAAAGCAAAACATTACGTTGCAAAAAGATTGCTATCCTTGGAGCCTTTTTTTGACTGCGCCGTCTTTAATTGGGATTTTAAGTGTAAAGGGGAAAAAAAAGGAAGTATTGTTAGATTTTCTTTTTTTTTTCTTTCTTTTTTTTTACAATTAGACATCTAAAAAGTGTGGGATGCATTTGTATGCAGAACAAACCCCACTCTTCTGAAGCTTATTTGTCAGCCTATCTACAGTATATGTACAGTAAGTACATGGTTATTTTTTTATTTTAATTTTTTTCAAAAAAAAATTTTTTTTCATGCTTGCTATTTAGATCAAATTTGATTGCTATTTTGTCTTGACTCTGATGAAGGCCACAACCCGAAACATGCTGGTCTGTTAATAATGTTGGAATTCAAAGTGATGCTGGGGTTGCTCGCATAACAAGATTTGCAACCCCACAGTTTGATTTTCCACTACTATCTCGCAGTGATGCGCAATGTTAGTTTGTCACTACACACAACTTTTTTGTTTCGGTCACGTCTGACCGATCATCGTCTAAAACACAATGATCTCTGTGTGGTAGCTGAAAACAGGACCTGTTACAGCTTTATTCCAACACTGGCTTTCTTGTTGCCACTCTTTCATTAAGGGCAGATTTGTGGAGTGCGCCACTGATCGTTGTGCTGTCAACGCATTCTTTCATCCGAGATGTGAATCTCTGCAACTCCTCCAGAGCTACCGTTCAGGTCTTGACCCAGATCTGTCTTTCTCTAATTGCAGAAAAACTTTGATATTTTTCAGGGCGTTCATGTTTCTCGCAGGAGCTCAAGTGTTTCCTCTCTGCAGGCCGCCTCTGTCATTTTACAATGTTTTGCCGTCGTCATTTTCATGAAACGTGAAACAAAAGTTGACGAAACGTGCAAGTCGAAGCAACGTTGCAAACAAGCTGGTTCTTTTGTTTCTTCCTTTGACTACGACGACACTGACAATCACACACACGCTGCAGGTTAGAGTCTTTGCTACTAATCATGTTATTTCCTAGCACTTAAAGAATTCACATTAGCAGAGTCCCTGCTTGCCTTAAGGCTCAAATGCATGCCGCACAGTCTTCTGCGTGCCTGCTTAGCACCTGTGATGAATCTGTAGCAGTGTGCAGGCGCGGCCGGGTTGTGACAGAGACCTGAAGGTATGTGGCCTCGCGTGTGACGTTCTTTGTCTCGCTCTCAGAGTCCCGCAGCCAGTCGGTGATTACTTCAAAGAAGGCAGGTCAACGGAGAGGTGAAGTCACACCGCCTACCTGTCCACACTGGCCCTTTCTTCTCCTCTCTCACCCCGTCCCTTTAATTGTTCCCACCACTCGTTCTTTATTCTCTCTCTCATCTCAACTTCTCTTTAGCAAAAAATGCTGACTCAAGCCGTCTTTTTTTTCTTTGGCAGTAGTGGCCTTCATTGAACAGCAGATAGACAGGAAACAGGGTTGAGAGAGAGGGGGAAGACACGCAGCGTTCCTAGACCGGGAATTGAACCCAGGACTACTACAAGCTATTTTTGTTTTTGTCCTCTTAATAAATAGGCCAGTTTATGTAAGCGATCTGCATTACTGAACATGCAGATCAATCAGTGAGACATTTGAATCAAATACCTAATGAGTGTCTCATAAAGACATGACATGCAATGAATAAAACTAAAGTAAAAGGTTTGTATTTGTGCTGAAACGTTGAACCAAAAGAAATGCTGTCTTTGTGTTTTCTAGAGGACGTTTAATAAAGTTTCAATATTCTTTCTCATATCAGTGGTTGCAAGAATTATTGAAACCTTGCAGGTAATTTAGTCTATATACATGTTTTATATTTAGCATATAGGCTAAATTACCTGAACTGCAGCGGCCTAAAATCTAACTTGCGATAACAAAATAGTAGAATCAGTAATAGTTGGATACTAGAGAAAAAATTACAATGCATTGAAAGAAAACCAAGTTAATCCTTAAGGATATTTTTTTGGTTTACACTTAAGACTTTAAGCTCAAGGTAAACACAGCATTTTTTTCACATAAGGCCAGGTTAGTGTGGGTATTTTTTTCACTTAATAAGATAAATAATAAGTTTATTTACTGATGTCCCACTTTGAATAACAACAACATTCTTTTATGTCATTTTAGCATGCAAAAGTCAAACTAGCCACTCAGCTGCATGCCACTGAAGATACTTCAGCAATTTGGGTAAAGTAGCCCTTTACGTGCAGGAAGAGGAACACAGATGGAGGAAGGGGAAATACTGTTAAGAAAGATGTGTTTTGAGTTGCGGTGTCTCTGGCCTGTCAGGCGGACACAAACAAAAAGAACCGACCCAAGGCGACAGGCTTAATTAGAGAGAGACAGAGAAAGAAGAAGGGAAGGCAGGCCCACACCTCCTTATTAAGCTGTCTCTCTTGGGATGGAAGAATGAGGAAAGGGGAGGACTGAAGGAAGAGAGGAGGAGGAAGCGTACCAAAACAGTGGGGTGTCTGACGCCAAAAACAAGGCCCAGGCACCGCCCTTCACCCTCCTTGCGATCGCTCCCACCGGTACAAAGGAAGACACACATGAGGATTTTCCCATGACATGCAGAAAGGCATATGAGTTAGGATGAGACAAAAGCAAGAGATGATCCAGAAAGTGAGAGATTAACCAAGAACAAGAGCACTTCTTTCAGAGCAGGCCAGGGAAATAAAGAGACCATTGTCCTCGCTCTCTCACCCTTTGCTTATGAGGACAGCACAGGTGGTGGTGGTGATAGGGGGGGCATACAGGTAGGTGAGCGGGGTGGGTGGTGCAGTGAAGCTATGCAGAGAACCAATGGGGCGTGACTCCTCTCCCCAGCGGCCGAGCCAGGAGTAAAAGCTGCAGATAGACTCTGCAACCCGGACAGGGTGGGAGCTGTCACTGCCCACCTGCTGCCAGCATACAGGAAATGAGACAATAAAGACATCAGGAGAGAAGCGGAGGGCTATAAATCATTCAGTCAACAGCCAAAGGGAGGTTTGACAGAAGTCACGCCGCTGTTTCAGAGGGAGACTTCCTGTAACACGGCAGAACACACAGAAGCCTGCGAGTAATGTGACATCTTTCAGACCAAAGCAGCACACACACTTCTCAATCTCTGAACTGATGATTTATACATCATTCATAACTACTAAATATGTTTAATACAATAATATTTTCAAGGAAAATAATAATTTGTTGAAGAAATAAAGCTACAAAAGAGCTACAGTTAGGAATGAAATGCTTTACAACTACATACTTTAAA
The DNA here is from genome assembly GCA_903066825.1 of Alfaro cultratus. Lineage (NCBI taxonomy): Eukaryota > Metazoa > Chordata > Actinopteri > Cyprinodontiformes > Poeciliidae > Alfaro > Alfaro cultratus. The sequence goes on along the minus strand of CAEFZX010006181.1, from coordinate 51,517 downwards.
GATTCTAACACTGTCCTAGGTGCTAGTTTAGAATAAGAAATAAAAATAAAAAACTGTGCGTATAAATTACATTGTATTGTGCACATCTTGTCACTAACCCTATTAAAATGAATGAAAGTAAATGAAAGTTTGTGTTTGCATCCAAAATATTGATTAGAAATGTTCAGTATTTTTGTTATATAATCTGAACAAATATCACTTTGCACACACAAACATGCTTAAGAATTGGTCAAAACTTATTGTAACTTTCTGCAAAAAGAGTAACATTAAAAAAAAAAAAAAACTGCTAATTTGAAATATTCTAATAAATGAAGGCAGTGCAGTGGTTGGAGAAATTACTAAATACCCCAAAAAATCATGTCAGAGACTACAGTCCACAGATTGCATGTTGAAAGGTAAAGTTCATGAAGGAAGAGTTTCCTCCCTACTTAAAAAAAATATGAGCAGCATGGCTCTGGTTAATGAAGTTGCATCTAAATGAGGAATAAGCGGCATGATACAATATGCTTTGATAAGATCGAAGAAGCGATGTTTGGGGTAAACCAAACAAAACCCATGATACCAATTTAAAAACACAGAAATGGAAAGGTAATGATACAGTCTTGTGTGTGTTTTCTTTTTTCCAGAGACGGTGTGGTTTATTATGCCCAAACTCCATATTTAGGGGAAACCAAGCAAATCGCATCAACCCAAACACTTTAAACCACCTGCCTCTGGCTTCTGTGAATTTGAAACACCATGTTACACAACACCATACTGTTTGAAGAAAATCATAAGAAAACAGGTCAGCACAAAGACTTTAAAGCAACTACCAAGCACAGTGGTTGGGTTTGTTTTGAAGCCACGACACTTTGCGGTCATTGAGTCAGCCTCAAACTCGTCTGTACAATAAAAATTTACCTAATCAATCACAAGGTCAGTCCAGAGGAACCTATTTGTCTCTGGCCTAGTCAAGGTCAAGACTTGAAACTGACTGAAATTATGTCATAGGACTTTAAGAGAGCTGTACTTCAAGATACACCTGCAAAACACAACGAAAAAGAAAGTGGCTTCAAATCTCTGCTCAATAAAGAGAAGAAAGTTCAAGCGCAGACACTACAAGCTACTGAATTATGGGGTGCATTTAGTTCTGCATTGTGACTCCTGGAAACCTTCCTTTTCCTCTTGTAGGGGGAAAGAAAGTGACATCTATTGTCATGTTGTTTAAACGTCACATTCTATACACAATGGCAAAGTCTAATTGTGTATAGATATACAAAAACTGCAGGAATGAGTTAGCAGGGTAGAAACAAACCGAAACACGTGAACAGAGCTAAACGGGAGAATGAAAAAGTCGTAGAAATGATTTAAAAGAGAAAAAGAAATGTAGCGGAGTAGCAAATAAAGCAACGGAGAGAGCTCCAGTGAGCTTGCGGCCAGCCCCCGAGCCCAAACCACAAGGGTCTAAAGTGGCTCATTGTGGCGGGACTGGCGTCTGTGTTGTGCTGGGCCCCTCTGCTTTCTCCCCTTTGGCCCCAGCCTGGCCAAGTCTTCACTGCAGCACAACTCTGACTAAGAAGGAAAAAGTCCTCAGCTCATCTTACTGAATGTCCATATGTTCGTCTTTCCGCTCCCTCTTGCAATTCGCTCCTGTTAGTTGCTTATTACGTGCGACCTAAAGCATGTCTAACTTTCATCAGGTGTTCTGAAACGCGTATCTGTTTCTTCTTATGCCTGCAGAGTTTTGCATGGGTGGTTTTTAAGATTTGGTTAGCATTCATCAAAGTTGGATTTGTGTATTGCCTAATAAATTATCTATGGCAGGAAGTTGCTCAGGTAGAGCTCTGTTGAAACTTTAGCTTAAACCTTTGAATGTGACTTTTTTTTCCCCCTCTAAAGCTTTCCATTGTTTTGGCTGACAAACCTGGTTTGAATCAGTGAGCTGAAACAATGGCTGAACATATTATCTTTCCTATTCATGATAAAGAAACATATTGTTTTGGGTGATGAATTGTATGTGAACAGAAGGCATTGTTGTTCCTAATTATAAATCTTTGTCAGTTGTGACATTTCGCTGAAAGGAATAAAAGGAAGGACAAGACCTTCTGGTGTGGAAGAGGAAACCAACAAGTGTTCATATTTTGTACCTGAACCAAATTGCAGGCAGGGCTCCTTCCTCCAGCTTAGAGGAGAACAGACAGCGAGACGTTTCAAGTTGCACCCAAAAGATATTTCATACACATATCACCAAATCCGTGACCTCCAGATCAATCTGTCAGTCTGATGTTCCACAACAATCACAGTTTTTTTTTTTTTTTTGTATTGTTTTTTTTTTTTGCCTTTGTTCTGTGTGAAAATACAGACACAGCCACAAATTCAATCCCGTCATTCACTCATAACAAAGATACTTCATCTTTGGACGCTTTTTCCCCTTGAAGTTCATCAAGAGTCCTAGAATTCCCAGGCTCTTGGTGCCCTGGGAATGCCAAAAAACCCTCACCCACCTCTCTTCTCTGAATATTAGGGTTATTTTCACTCACATCTCCAATCAAGGGGAGCCAAGAGGGCTATTAAAGTATCCCATTGCCGAGAAATAATAATCAGGTGGTGTATTGGGCCGGGGTTAGAAATTGTGTGCACACTCGTCCAGCTACAGAGCAGACTCAATAAAAGTCGGGGAATCTGAGACACATACAGTTGTTTTCTGCCATGAATCATGAATGATATTAACTGGGATTGTCCTTTTTAAGATAAATAAGAGATCCAGTTTGAATTGGATGGAAAGAGGAATCTTGGGCTTATTTTGAAAATGTCTGCTGCTTTAGATTCATTATGTAGACACTGTAGAAACCTTTCCTGAGGTACTGCGGGCCCTAAATGCCAGAGCCTTAACACTAATAAAGAAAAGACAAAATAAGAATTTTTGGAGCTAAAGTTTCAAAAGATTTTGGCTCTCCTCATGAGCAAATGCAAAGACTTGTACCAAAAAGGTGAAAGTTATTGCCTGGGTAGACGGGCTAAATGTACCAAAATAAAATAGTTTAATCCAAGATACAAAGGAATGCCTGTTAGTACATTATTATGGGTCTTAGAACATTGCCAAAAGTGTTAAAGTTTTAGGATTAGATGACATAAAACAATGACCTTGTCATCAAATATGAATTAGGTTTTTATTGAAGATGAAGTGCAGCAGCAGCTAGAAGTTAACGTTTAGAATGTTTTGTTTTGTTTTTTTTCTAGAACGAGAGTGACTTGAATTTTTCTGACATTTTATAAAAAAGTGATAACAGTAGTGGTATTTTTACTCTTAGAAATTGGTTGGCTAAAAGTAAGACATAAATCCCTAATAGTAACAATGTATATATTATTTTTCACAGCAAAACAAATGTTTGCTTCTCCTGTTAAAAATCTAAATAATTAGACCATCAAGGAGGCGTTTTTGTTTTAGATCTTTGCATCTCAAACAATCATGATATCATGAAACTGCAGCACACAAACTGTGACAATCCTCTAACAGCCCATGCCAAAAGTTGCAATGAGATCAAAATCATGCACAACGAATCAATAGTGAAGAACAACGCTACGCTAGTACGGAGCGTGTTGTATGATAAAGGCCTTTGTTATTTATTTTACCTCAGCTTACATCATTGGTACTGGTCTGCGACTTGGTTGTGAGTCACAAGTAGAAGTGCCAGAGCACATCAAGGACAACAGAACAAAAAATAGGGTCTTGGAGAGTTATGGATTTTAAGAGGCCGCTTCAGTTAGTCGTAACTCGAGACGTTTTCTATTGTCGGGTGAAAAATGAACAGGTTGACTGCAGGTTGGCTTACAGTGGTGGAGTCAGCATTGTTTGACCCGCTTTATTCAAAGAGCAGCAGGCTGGGGTTGTGACAAAGTCGTCCTACACTGGAGCCATTCACCCTGCTGAGGCTCAACTTACCCCTGAGGTATGTTCTCTGATTCTCTCTCTCTCACACACACACACACACACACACACACACACACACACACACACACACACACACACACACACACGCACGCTCACGCCCACACGCGTATACCTAGGATTATGTGCAGGTAATGCTCACAAGCATGTGAGGCAAATACATGCTCGTGACACACCAGCTATCATAAATACACACACAGACACTGATGGAGTCTGGAGACATTGGGGATTCCTTCATTTTTTTTTTTATCATTTTAGTTTATTTAATGTGTTGTCTCCTTATTCAAATACATAGACTTGATTCTCTGTTGGAATTGTGAATAGAGTTCTGCACACCTGCAAATTATTACACTAATAATCAAATTAAACCCTAAAACACAGACAAAATTGCTTTCAGCTAGTGAAGAATTGATACCTGAATTAATGTCTGAAACAGATAATTATTTGTTTGGCTGATTTTCAACAGAGCAAGAATAAATCTGAGCAATATTAATCTTACCATTGAGTGCAATCTGAATTGCATTGCATTATTTTATTTTATTTGTTCGTTTTTTATTATCTCCTTTATTTTACTACAACCATCTCAGTTTCATAGTACATCTTATGCAATGACCACATAGGGCATTCTATTCTATTCTATTCTATTCTATTCTATTCTACTCTACTCTATTCTATTCTATTCTATTCTACTCTATTCTATTCTATTCTATTCTACTCTATTCTATTCTATTCTACTCTATTCTATTCTATTCTACTCTATTCTATTCTATTCTATTCTATTCTACTCTATTCTATTCTATTCTATTCTACTCTATTCTATTCTATTCTATTCTACTCTACTCTACTCTATTCTATTCTATTCTATTCTACTCTACTCTATTCTACTCTATTCTATTCTATTCTATTCTATTCTACTCTATTCTATTCTATTCTATTCTATTCTATTCTATAATACCCGAGGCTTTGGAAGAACAAAGTAAGACAAGACAATAATTCTTCCTCAATGCAAGTAATAGATGGTCTTTCTTTCTGTAGTTTGTATTATTAATAAATAGCTTTTATGAGCCTCTTATACTGCTTGCTACCACTATCAATGTCACCCATTTCTCAGTGTAGCCGGATTTTACACCAAGCTTTGTTTATATAGAGAAAGACTGTTGGAAAAATGCCAAAAACTGGTTAAGCTGAAAGTAAAAAAAAAAAAAAAATCTAATTATTTTAACCATAAAATAATAAATATTATAATAAGTAGCAAATAAGTCATTGTGCAACAAAAATACAATTCCAAATCTTAAAAGCTACTGAAAAAAACCATTTGCTTTGAACTGTGGCAAGGAAATTACTTGATGGCAATTTCATCTAGTGGCTTCAGCATGACGTCATACTGGTATGATGCACAAAATGTCTCAGAATATTAGTTTGAGTCATTCAGAGGATGACTTGCTGGTGTGCTTTGGATCATTGTCCGGTTACATAACCAAAGTATCCTTGAGCTTGAGGCCACAAATTGAATGCAGGACATTCTTCTTCAGGATCTCCTGTTCTTTCCATCACTTATGACAAGTCGTTCAGGTCCCAAAACAGCAAAGCAGCCCCGGGTTTGACTGCAGGTGTGATGCTCGTTGCTGTCATAGCTTACACCAGATGTAATGCAACTCATCACTGAAAATATTCTGCTTTTTGTCAATAAAAGGCCTCAATGCAAGATACAACACTTTAGGTGTTCATTGATAGGTGCTTCAAAGGTGACGTGTGGCTGGTTGGGATGAATGACAAGCAGCATCATCTTATACATCATCTCCTATTAGTAACCTATCCGTAATCCGTTTTCCAAATCCACCAATTACAAAGAGGCACCTGCATCAAATTTGCATATTAAAACGATAATCATGAAAGTCAAGGGAATATTTTTCCAAAGCTCCTCAGGATCTTTGTGATGTTTCTTTCTGCGAGACAGACCTTTGCATTCATGTTGATCAGCAACTTGAAACTCTCCCTTCTCTTTGTTATTGTTTCATCATGAACTCTAAGTTGAACTGAAGACAGTGAGGTCTGCAGCACTTTTGATATTGCTCTGGGCTCTTTTGTGACGTCCTGGGTGAGTCGAAGATGCCATTTTTGGGGTGATTTTGTTTGGTGGGCCATCCCTCAAAAGGTTTACCACTGTTACACATTCTCCATTGAGGGCTATTGGCTTACATTGTGGTTCGCTGGAGTCCTGAAACCTTAAATATGGCTTTTTAACCCTTCCCAGACTGATGGACTCCAGTGATTTGGTTTCTGTTCTTGAATTTTTTTGTTTTCAGATCGGACCACAATGTGTTGCTTTTGGAGATCAATATGTTAGAAAGATTCTACTTCAGTGCGATTTCTTGATTCTGCGGAAATTCAGACAGCTTATCTCTGAAAAAAGCAATTCCAGAGATAAGTAAAGACAGAAAATGTATTGGAAAGAGTTTCTGATACACCAAAAAAAAAATTAATGAACTGACTTCAGTTAATGGAAATGGGATGTCATTGTCGAAAGTTGCGATGGGAGAAAAGGGAGACAAAGCTCTGACATAACACACATCAATCTGATTATTCAAATCTAAACTAAGGATTACCTAATAAAGTTCTACTTAGATATTCATTATCAGCAGCCTGTCGTGACTTCACCAAAGTCATGACGATGCTTGTAAATGTAAAACTGCCCTCCCATCTGGTCAGTAGGCTTTATGCCTAAAAGATTTATGGCAACAGTCATTTGTTGAACCATTGCCACTGACAAACATCCAGTTACAGCAACAAACTGTCACAAACAGACATTGGTCTTATTGACTCTAATAAATATTTTACAAAGGTGGCATGTCTTCAACTTATAAACCACTAAAGAAGATGCAGTCATGACCGTCAAAGTACTCTTGAGACGGTCAGTCTGACAAATATCTTTAATACGCAGCAACAGTGTGATATGTCTGCAGCTCTGTGCAGGCGTTACGCTCTGTAGCGCTGTGTTAAAGGCAAAACAGTGGCTCCAGTTGCACATAAGGAGTTAATCAGGATTAATATACGTTTGTGCATGTTTGGCTCTGTGATATATTTGAATGCCTGTGCGTATGAGCAAACTGTTGAAAAATATGCACACGGTGCACGCAGACGTGTGTGCACTATGTGTTTGTGGGCCAGGCGGTAGTACGTGGGGCAGCGCACTTGCGCTCCCTGAGGGGGGCCTTAATGACTCAGGGAGCGGAGGGTGGGATGGGTGGTGGCTGTGGAGGTCTGGCTGGCTCTGAGCTCTCACGGGCCGAGCCAAACTGAGGCTCGGTTGCCCATGGTGGGAACACCCTGTAAAGCTAAGAGGCTCGTGGCCTCGGTCGGGTTGGCTCCACACCCCTGATAAGACTTCAGATAGCATCATAAGGCTACACTAGTGGCCCAGAGCCATGTGCAGAGAGGTCCTAATGGTTTCTTAAAGACAAGCAGAGGAGGAGAGAGAGTCAGAAAGCAAGAAAGAAGAGGGGGGGAATGGAAGACTTACAGCCAAGTACCAAAGAAAAGAATGAAAAACAGCTAAAGGTTTAAATGAGTGAGGGAGATGTGCATTTGAAGCAACTAACCATAGAAGACAGAGATAAAGGTTCAAAGTCCTTTAATTTTTCACATTTTGTCACATGAGAACCACAAGCCTCAGTTAGTTTTATGGTTGAAGTGGAAGGATGAGAATAAATGCTTTTTTCAATGTAAGAGTTTTGTTTTAACCTCACTATACTAAATAAAATCCAGCGAAAGCAAATTTTCTTTTTAAAGAATCTTAGAAAAAACATTTCAAATATCGGAGACCTGGAAGCTGGTCAGAGTTCATAGGGAGACGGATGGATTTGACTACATGGCAGTCACAGAAAGCCCGATTACTGAAGCTCTCCAGTTATTCTGCAAGGACAAACTGGACAAAAAAATGTCTGGGACTTGACCGCAATTAAAAAAAAAAAAAAAAAAGTAGAATTTTCCTTCCACTTAACAAGTTAATGTTCTCACGTATATTTCTCCAAAAGATTTGTGATAACACAAACGTGATAACATGAGGTATTAATATGTCTGCATCGCACTGCACACTATGGTGGGTTGGATCCAGGTTTTTTATTTAGATGCCACCTGGAAGGAAGAGAGAAACAAAAAAAGTTTTTAGTGCGTGTTCAGCACACAAACACACGTAACTTCATTATGTTGAAAACAGACGGGTGCCTGCAGGCCAGGACTTAGTCAGCCCTTTGTGAATGTGAAGACTACTCTATGAATGCCCACATTCGGTGGGTTTCTTTTAACTCACTGTATGTGTTAGAGTTATTTTTCTCCCCCTCCACCTTGGTTGACCTTTACAGCTCAACAGCAGCCGGTGGAGGTGCTCTAGATCTTTTTAATCAGCCTCATGTTGTTATCATTCAAGTAGTAGGAGCTGACCTGATGAAACGGGCTGCCCCTCGCAAACCTGGGCAAGAAATAAGAGGTGTAATTTACAAGCAGCAGAATCAAAACCGAACCCTGTCCTGTGGTCGTGCATGTAGATATTATCATCAGAAAAATTTGAGTGAAGAGAAACGGGACAGGTCAAGAGGAAACCTTGACAAACAACGCTGGCTAATCAGCGGAGTTCCTCTCTAAACCATCGCTCCGTGGGGAAATGTAAACTGGTCTCAACTGCTACATTTTCCCCACCATGTGACGTGCTTTATCTCAGGGAGTTTAATTAACTGCCTTTACGAGGTGGAAGAAGTGTCGTAAGAAGAGAAAAGAGAAAAAAAAAGGTAACAGATTAAAAATAGACTCTAGGTTTGCAAGGAAATTCCAGACAGACCTCAAACTCTCTTTTATGAGAATCATGATCCCCCTCTTAATCAGATGAGGCTCTAAAGCTTGTAGAGGAGAAGCTCCAGGTGGCTTTTTTTTAAAGAACTGCATCTCTGAATGTGTTTGATAAATCCCGTTTATGTCAAATAGAAGATTTGCTGCAACTTGGAACAAGAGAATGTGAACGAGTTTAGATCTTCCCTCCACTAGATGGCACTGTTTGCTTTACAGACATTGTTCACAGAGCTGGCCTGCTGATCAGTGTCCGCAATGAGCAAATAAAAAGCTCTGGCTATGGGTGAAACTGCCCTAATAGAGAGACAATTTTGCATCTGTTCACATCTGCATGGATCTTCTCACGACGTCCAACTGAAAAGATGAAAAGGGGGGGCAAAAAAAAAGAGAGGAGAATCTCTTGGAGGGAAAAAAACAAGTGTGACGCTTAAAATTTACTGTTTGGTGAGTGATTTCACAGTGCTCTGCCATGATGCTGCCTTTAATGTGTGTATGGAGTTTGTGTGTGTGTTTGTGGGGGGGAGGGGACATTTCTTACAGCCAAATTGTCTGCTCCATGAGGTAAACATTGCAGTGAGGGTGGGGATGACAAGACTCCACAAGGTGTTTATGACATGAGGCAAGAAGTGGACGTTTGGGCCTGTAAGGCAAAAACGTCGAGACGCAGCGAACGCCGGAGGGTCCGAAAACAAGCAAGGAGATGATGGCCTGTAAAGCCCCAGTCTCCCATCTGCGTCTGTCTCCATCTTCCCATTCAGGCTGGCCTGCTTTGGTTTGACACCGCCAGAGAGGTTAGACTTAATGACACGTTGGGAGAGCGATGGAGACACATGGAGGAGGAGGGAAGGGGGAGATGGGGTGTAAACAACAGAGAGACAGAAGAGGCGGGCGGGGGGTGGGTTGAAGAAAGATGAAGAGCAAATAGAAAAGGTAAAGAGGAAGACAAATGAGACAGCTACAGTCTTTGGCCGTGGCTGTGAAAGACTATAGTGACTATAACCCCTTTCTTACAATGAAATCTGCAATAATGGCTTTCTGGCCGGACAGTCTTGTACGTCGGTCGTACCTTTGGTTTCTTTCAGATTTATCATCCGTCATTTTACACTACATTCAAGTTAAAATAGTTTTGTCAGTAACAATGTCCATATTTACTCATCACCTCAACCTCCAAAGGCTCATTGATTTGTTCTTTTAAAGTTGACTTTGGCTGTTGGTGAGTAGAAAAAAAAAACCCACAGAGCTAAATATATAAAACCCTCAAGAAGCCATTCCTCATCGCAAAAGGAGTGAGCGCGTGCAGAACCATGAAGCCCAGCTGTGGGATGAAGCCACATCTGTATCTCCTGTGGAAGGAAGAGGAGAAATAGATTCAACTTCCAGTGGTGGTGTGAATCTAACTCATAGAGAAACATGCGACTTGCTTTCCTGAACCTCTGCTCTGACATAATTAACCAGTTCTCAGCCAGACTTAGGAGTCTCTTTCTTCTCCAACAACAGAATGCTTACTGAGAGGTTTCAATTGGTAGCTTTGGACAATAAATCCACATCAAACCCCACCGAGAGTAGTGATTAGCCAAACACCTGGAGCAGGGCTGCAAAAAGTTGCATTGAAAACAATTTTTTGGCATCCTGTTGTGACTCTTTAAAGTCCTAAAGTTTAAAGCACATGCCAGAGAAAGTGAGAAAAGCAGTAATGGAGCTCAGCCCCTCCTCCACCTGCTGCTGTGCACTGCCGTTAAGTAGACTGAAAGTCAGACAAAAAATTACATATAGTCATGGTATGAAGTATCAGCTGTTACTCCTTCTAAGGAAGCGCTGCTTTAAAATGATTTAGCTCGCAAGTCTTTTACCAGAGCCGATAGCCTGACTAACAAGCTGCAGAACAACAAAACTGTAAAATAATCGCATAGGCACATGAAAACAACAGTTCAATCAAACAGGTGTTTGGTGTACAGGTGTGCATATCAAAATCAAAATAAGTAATATATTGAATTTAAGTGTTTATTTGATCTTTGCACAGAAGAGAGAACAATTTTGCAGTGATGCCCGAGGTCCTCCAAATAATTTATTTTCATGTAGTTTGAATAATTGCTGCTTTTCTACTTTAAATAAAAGATTATGCTCTACAGCTTTGTGTGTAATGCTTTGTCCTAATACAGTAATACAAACAAACCGCGGTATCTTCACTCACAAGATATACACAAGTCGTATACTGTGAGGATGTCTCATAGGCCGACGACTGAGAGGCAAACATACACAAACATGCTTAGACGCACTCAGACGAGAATACACAGCCAAGACCAGGTAATCAGCCAACTGCTCACTTTTCTGTCTGTTCTTGGTCGCCCAAAATGTCCCTCTGGGACAACAGCAGGCCGCGGGGTGACGGGGACACATCCCACAGGCCCTGTGAAATTAGCAGCCATTATCAGTACCTGAAACCACAGGTCTACAGAGAGCGCCTGTAAACAAATCACTGCCATCCGTTTCCCCTGAATTGTGACAAAGAGCAAGAAGGACGGAGATTCAGGGGTCATGAAAAAAAAAAATTCCAATTTGCAAAATGCAGACAGAGACTTTCTGGTTTGCCACTTGATTGACCTGTTAGGCACAAGGTCAAGAAAAAACAAAGATGACATTTTAACCAAGAGTCTTTTAGATTTTTTTTGCTTTTAAGGAAAATTACATTTTGGTGGCTTTTTTTTCTAATTTCTATTAATTTAATCAATAAAGACAAGCAAACTCATCATCAACTACATCAGAAAAGTTTCTTTTTTTTAATCATTGTACAATCTAAGCCAGGGTCCAACAACAATTTGACAAAATAAAGACATTAATTTATAACAAAATTTCAACTGATACATTCAAGAAAAAGATAAGAATCATAGGAATAGGAGAGTTTGGAAAGATTAGGATAATAAGTAAGTTAGTGAGTCAGTTCAAATGAAATGATTATCAAACTGTCCAAAGAAGAATGGCCTCCTTTTCTTTCTTTTTTTTCAAGCCAATCACATTGGACAAAATATAATGCCTGGCAACCGTTTAAAATCGTGGCATTTTAGGATTGACTGATTCAGAGGGATTGGCATTGTTGCGCACGGAAGTCTTAAAAAAAAAAGTGTTTTTACAGCAAAACAAAACCCTATGAGACTGTTACTTATTGTTTTGTTGCATTTGAGTGATATTTCACTGACAGCATAACTGATCAAACACAAAATTTGAGGCACCCAAACACAGGAGGGGAAAAAAACTGAAGAATGACATTTGCACAAAGCTAAGAGGAGTTAAGAAATATATAATAAAGACGAGACATTACAACAAAAGAAACTTGCTTAAGGAGAAAAAAAACCACAGCAACGGTAGCAGACCTTTGTGAACACTGCTGAAGGGCACTCTGGACTTTGAAGGAAAATAAATCAATGAAGGAAGACACTGACACATGTGTGAGGCTAATATATTTGGGTGTCAGCATCTGGTGAGTTGTGACACTTCTTCGGTCAAGACGCCTCATTGGGAAATAAAACTAAAGGAAGATGAGCTGCAAACCTGCAGCTAAAATAAGGTGAAGGTGAAAGTGGAGAAGCCACTTGTTTTTCCCCATTTATGGCCCGTGTGCATATTTAAACGTGTGTTTGGGTCCATCTGCAGAACAAAAAGAAGAAAAAAGGCGATTGGAGCTCGGAAAAAGCCGCACTGGAAAACCACACAGAGCAACAAAACAACTGTGGTCCAAGGCGAAGGAGAAGTTTACGGTCTCAGCTCGCCTGAAAAATCTTCACTTTCGTTTCTGGAGCGTGGTTTTTATTTGGGAGGCAGATCATATAAAGCTGGGGGGCTTTACACAAGCCAACAGCAGACCACCGAGGAACTGGATGTGAATAAAAACACTTGGAGGGCCACCTCTGTTTGTGATTCTACTTTACATTTTCCACCAAAATTTGAACAACGATGTTTCCTGTCTTCCCTAATTTTTTGCTTCTCATCTCACCAGAAGCACAACTACCCATTTCCTTGTTTGCCAGTCAAACATATAATTGGGGCTTTTTAAAAATTTGAGTAATGCCACCAATTCACCATTTTGAGAGCTTAAGAAACAAGTGGGACATGTGACGTCTCCTCTCGACGCATATCAAGCCCCTCCGCTCGCCTGAATTTTAAACAGGAGCCCCGAGTTTCTATGTGCCACTTCTCCGGACATTGGTAATGCCAGTGCCAGAGAAAACACTGCACTGTGACAGAGCGAACAGAGGCTTTGGACGGCATCCACGCATGAGACGAGGTGGTGGGGGGGAGAGAGAAAAAATGCATGTAATTGGTGAGAATCTCTGGCTTCCATCAAGACAGTAATTGGCCAGAGAGAGCCCTTGTGAGAAATATGTGGCGCAAACGTTTTCCCTGATAATCCCATCTTGTGAGCATCTGGCAGCGGCGTGGTCAGAGAGGCAGTAAAAACAACAAACCCATGAGGGGAAAGGAGAAGAAAATAAAGGACGGGAATATAATTTTTTGTTTGTTTTGGAGGGCGCAGTAAGCTAAACTGCAGTCAGAGTGTGTCTTGCGAGTCCACAACAAAGTTTTACAATGGATTCTGATTTTTAAAACCTTAATCTGACTAATCTGACGGACAGATGGATGATAGACAAACAGAGCTGGAAAATACTTCAATCAACATTTAGGTTTTTCCAGAATTACGCAGGCAGTGTAGCAACCCTGTACAGCAACACAGAGACAGAAGTTCAAATGACACATAGGACAATGTTTACAGATGTTTCATTATGACGTCTTGGTAGCCATTGTTTTATCAAAAAACGCTTACATATGCTAAGAAATATCCTACAATAATGTCAAATTTTCTGTCTTTTATCATTCATTAAGCCATTTATCAAAACCTAGGAAAAATGATCAAATACAGGCACCACGGGCAGAAAACTTGCATTTCATAGCAGAGCAGTGAGTGCTGCTGGCTGATGGCCTGCTGCTGTGAAGAGCTGGAAACCACTGACTGGAGGTGGGTGTGGGGGGGGGGGGGCAGGAGATGGGAGGTTAGGAGAGGTGGTGGGGGAGGCATGCTGTCAATGCAGAGGCACAGCATCCAAGGCCGCAAACGCCACACAGCTGCACCTCAGCTCACACCGACAAAAACACGCAAGGACACAAACATCTCACAAAGATCTGACGCTCTTAAGTTTGCATGCTGCTGCTGCTTGAGAGCAAAGCACCGACATGCACATATAACAGGGTTCCAATATGTATGCACGACTCCCCGCTGTGCGCAGGCCATCTGGTCTAAGTTAGGAGTAATATAAAAAGCTTATTCAGATACACGGTGAGTGTGGATGCAAACCTGGCAGAGTGCAGGCCTCTCTCTCTCCCGCTCCCATCCATTTCTCCACCCCTCCCTGCTAAGTCCTGGTTTAAGTCTAGACATCATATTGGAAAACGGCACACATGCCACAAATATACAAGGAATATTCCAAGTGCTACTATTTATGGAGGAAGAAAAAAAAAAAGTCTTTCTACCTGCTTTCAGAACGCTGGATGTAGGTCGACTAATGGAAAACAAATGCAGGGAAAAAAAGTGCATAACCTTAACGTTTCGTTAATGACTAATTTCAGCAACATGGAGGACTGTGTGTTTGAGCGAGAAACATTTGACTGTGCTCGCGCGCGCACGAAGCACACCGAGACAAATACTGAAGGTTACAATTATAGGATGAGACAAAAGCTAAAAGTGAGGATGAAGCAAAAGTGTACGGGTGCGTAAATACTTATTTTAGTACCGGCCGTTATTACTATTTTATCAAACATGACTGCTGGCAGCAAAAACAGTAAGTGGAGACAGAAAATGCCAACTTGGTTAATTTGTGTATTTGCTGTCGCAAAGAAGCTCCGTGGAGTCAGATGTTTGTACTTTTAGCAGCTTGACAATCTAAAATCCGGTCAAAGAAAGGGTAAGTATAAGATGTTATACTTAGTAAAAAAAAAAGTTGAAGCTGCTTATCCAAACAGAATTACCTAAATGATTACTCATTTTACAGCTCGTGGTACAAACGCGTCATCCTGATACCATTTTGCACCGGAGCTACTTGTTTCAAGATGCAAGAAAGCAATAAAACTAAAGGAGGGGAAGCTGGGTAAACCTGCTGTGGCTGAGCTGTTTGTCCCTCTGATAAATTACAAAGTTCAACTCAATAAGCTCAACAAGTTCCTGTATAAAAGGGATGTGTCAGAGGATGGCAGAAAAAACAAACTGTTTTATCCCCTGTGCTGTGCAGAGGAGACAAAAAAGTAACGCATTAGGATTATCTGGTTACATATGGAGACAAAACACCAACATTGACAGTAGCCATGATATTAAAAATAATAGAACGCAATGCTGACTACTGTGGTGGACTGGCAACAGAGATAGACACCAGCCCATTACAGCCAAAAAATTATATGTCCACTTTGTATGGTATCTTTCCAAATTATATCTTTTGATAGTCGAGACTGGCCACACAAGAATAGTCTCAGACTAGTCACTGAGACTATTTTAGTCACCTACTCTTACATAATTTGTAAAATCGAACAAATCTGAATTTTCTCAAACATTCTAGTTTTGTGTTCAACCCTTTATCATAATATTCGGAGTGAAAAAGAGACTGTGTTGGCTGTTCGATTCAACTCTGAGTTGACTGCAGCATGGCCAGCCCAAGGCATAAGCAAACTAAGCAGCTGCTTAGGGCCACAAGGGGCCCCCTCTGTGGAGCTGATTTTTTATTTTTTTTTTGTAATAATTTCTATGTCATTATAATATATATATGTACAGTATATAGGACTGTATCTATACAGTCCTTTATACTGTATAGGACTGTATATACAGTATATATATACAGTCACTATGAAAAACAATTTCACTATGAAGTGGTTTGTTTTTATAATAATATATATTTGATAATGTATGTAGAAATTATTATTTTATTGATAAAAAGAAAAAAAAGTGCTCTCGGGGGCCCCTGGTGGTCGCGGTAGGTACAGCACGCTTTGCGTGAGCTGCAGTGCAAAGTTCATCCAAACGTCCAAAGCTCCGGTCAGAAGTTAAGTACGCAAAATAATGTATGTCTCAAAAAAGGACTTATCCTTCAGGGAGGGAGAAAAGAGGAAGAATAGAAAAAAAAGCCAAGATAAAGGTTTGTTTTAATGACTCTTGGTAAAGTAATGTAAAATATTTGTAAAGCTGCTAATAGAAAATTAGCTTGATAGCGACCTGGAACGGTTCAGCTCAACGGTCAAACATTTATGCTAGCGTCAAGCATTTATGCTAGCGTCAAGCATTTATGCTAGCGTCAAACATTTATGCTAGCGTCAAACATTTATGCTAGCGTCAAACATTTATGCTGCGTCTTTGTGTTTGTGTGAAACTGAGTTTAAACTTTAAATGAGTTGATTCTCCTGCTTGGCTCTGTATATTTCTGAGGTATTTTTGGCTTCAAAACGTCGTGTTTGATAACGTTTGATAACAATAATTAAAACTTCTCAATGTTTGACATTGTCTAGCAAAATGTTTTCACGTCAGGCTACATGGCTGCTACATCGATGAGCTGCTCTATGCTGTAGTTGGGGATATATTGTTTGCTGCTGAGCAAAATCATTTTGTGGCTAAAACAAACATTATTTTTACATCAACTTCTAAGTTATGTGAAAATCATTTGAAGGCTCAGAATCAGTACCGGTCCACATCCTCAGGGCAGAAAGACTCACATGGTATAAATTAAATTTTTAGCTATTGGAGTAACGCTTAAGAGAAATTTATTTAATCATAGAATGTACTGTATATGTGTGTAGGGCTGCACCAATTTCAGTTTTCTAGCCGATCCCTGGTTACTGATCTTTAAAACACCTGAGCAGCTGATTTTGATTTTGGCTGATATGAATTCTTTTTGTCTGAAATGTTGCTAAATTTAGCAAGAAAGTCGGTGAGTTGGCAACAGTGGGGTGAATATTGTTAACTGTAAACGTTCAGACCTGACTGGTGGGCCTGTCTGTCAGTCAAACCTCTCACTGTAGAGGACAGAGGCTGATTTTTAAACCTTTGCTGACGAAGATAAGATTAGGAGATAAGATGGGCTTCACATGTAAATATCAGCCAATCACGATCCCCCAAAATTAAGAAAATTGGCGCCCAGAAATCAATTGGTCAATAAATCAGTTGGCCAATAAATGTATCCTATATTATACATGTATATAATGTAAACAGCACTGCCAGAGATGCAATAAGTTTATGGCAGGTGTGTGAATCATCTAATGATTGGACTGCTGATTGCAGCCAGTCCACATTGTTAGCAGAACTAGAGGGCCCCTAAACTAAATTTTGCTTGGGGCCCTGTGGAGGCTTGGGCCGGCCCTGGACTGCAGGTGAAGCACTAACCAATAAATTGTACGATGTTCAAAGCAAACGGTTATCAGGTTTGTCAAAGGTTTTTTCGCTTCATCTTTTCTCTCTAACTGCAGGGAAATATTTTACAAACTGAATTATCAGTGAGTGATATCAAAACAGCGAGTAAACTAGCTTAGTATTTAAGCTAACTCATGGGAAAACAGAAATGTAGGAGGTTTTTGAAAAGGGCAGCTGTACATGTTTAAGTCTGAGATACCCGTAGAAACAAAGGAAACATATACCGGTACTTATTTGTCACTGTCAAATGTAAGAAAAGTCTTTCAAGCATTTATTGGATGGCTTCTGTGACCGGGACTTGGTAACATATCATTTCATTTCATAGATTTATGAGACAATATAGTCTGATCTTAATGACATTTTGAGATATTTTTTACATTTGCTGCATAGTTAACATCAGATGCGTAGTCAGGAGTGCTTTGGCGTTAAAATCCATTCAAGAAGTCTGATTCAGGTTGCGTCAATTCAACCTGAATTATGAACAAGTATGAACAAGCATGCAAAAAAAGAATATCAGCAAAAAAAAAAAAAATAATCTAAATGATCATCAAGATCTGTTGCGTGGATGTAGCCTATATAATGTATTTCAGTTAGTGAAATAAATTTAGTTTTCAATAAAGTTCTAACTGACACATGTGGATGAATAACAACAAAAATGTCTTATTTTTTCTAACTGCTTGTGTTCACAAATTCGGAGACGGTTTGAATGAGGAACCAATTTCTCGTTCTTCACTGAATTTATGATTACACAAAGAGTTACAAATATTAGCCATTTTATCCTGTTCAGGTGAATAGCTAAGACAAGGCTTTAAAAAGTAAAACGTCTTTTGGTTACATAAGTAATTACTTGATTTTAGGAAAGCCGGGTGAAAAAAGAAAAATACAAAATCCAATTGTTTCTGTCAATGGCAATCTCCGGTGGCCAATTCAGCTCTGATTGAGCCTTAAGTTCCCTTTAAATCAGTCTTGGATGACACATGGCAGAACTCGTTTAAGATGTGTACTCTCCATATTGAAAAGGAAAAGACTTTTCTTCTTGCTTATGGACACTGTGCAGCCAGCGGAGTGGAGAGACACTGAACATGAGTCCTAAATTACAGCCCTACTGAAGAAACAAAAACAAACCAATAGAGCGACCTGTTTCTTGTTACCAAACAGGCCGAAGGAGCGGAGAAGAGGAAAGGGGGATTATTTCTGAAGGCAGAGAAGGAAATAGGGAGAAAGGTGATATTTACTGCAGCTCAGACTTACCTTCTGGAGGAAGACAGCCTGTGTTGATTTTTTTTTTTTAGTCTTTAATGAGGCAATAAATATACAGCATTTAATTCTTGAAAAGACAGGCTCCCTCAGAGTGTGGCGTTTATATTATCAGCTTTTATAGACCTGTCAACACTCAGCACTCTTTCTTTTTTTTTTTCCCCCCCCTCATGCTTGATTTTCTGGCTGAGCTACAATTGGATGACATGTGCCAAGTTATGTTTTTATGAACTCGCTGCTCCAACAAATAGCACATTAATTTTTTTCGCTTGCTAAAATTCTTGAGCGGCCTGTACCTACGATGCGAACTGCCGGGGTTGTTACCAAAATAAAATTTAAAAAAATGGCTCTACAGAAAAATGAGCTGAAAAGAGTAGTCAGTGATTTCATATGAAGGCAAACGGGGCTTTAATGTGACATAAGCTGTGGCTGTAAATGTTTTTAATAGGTCATAAAGAACAAGAGTTCTTTAGTTTTCTGCTTTGGCGAGGCTGTTCAATCAAACGAGTGACACAGTGAAAGAGAGCGAGAGACAGAGAGAGAGAGGGGAAAAAGCTGAATTCTGTAGAGTGTCACAATAAAGCAACTTTGACAAGTCTATAATCTCAGTCACAAGTTATTTGCTTTTTATGAAAGGGTAGCTCAATCCTGCAGTCGGTGTTTGTGCGTTATGTTTTTCATACAATTTTCCACTTGTGAACAAGTCCAATAACACATCACAGGCACAGGGGGGATATTTATTAACCTTTGGGAAAAGGCAGAAAAACACCAGACCTTTTTAATTGCCACCAAGACAACGTCACTCTAATTGATCCTTTTAAATATGAAAATTTACATATGTGCATATATAATCACCTGCGGCAATCGTGCACCCTGTCGACAGCAACAATTAAAAGGAAATTCACTTTACTCTTCCGTGTTTTCCCGCGAGGGAAGGGGAAGGTGGACGGGGTGGGGGGCACGCGCGTGCGCTGCATTTCAAATCGGGCCCTAATGCGCCGACGCCTCTCCCACACCTACAGAAAGCCGGCATTAGACTTGTTTAAATCAATTAGGCAAATGTGAAATGAGCAGAGAGTACAAATGTCTTCCCTTTTTCACCTCCGAGCTTCCAAGCACCAGAGTAATGGTGCCAATCACACTCGTACACAACGCGCACGGCCACCCACCCTCACTTCCATCTTCATCTGTGTCCTTTAGTCGCCTCGCCACGTCCAAGCCTGACCTTATCTCGACGCAGGAGCACGTAGAGTACTTTTGTTTGTGGATAACAGAGTAGATGGGCTGAGGTCAGACCCCTCACATAAACACACACACACACACAAAAAAGGACTTTCAGAAAACATCTTTCGGGGCGCGTTTAAGAGGAGCGCTGTTAGGGTTGAGGTTAGCGCGCTAGCTAAAGTCTGTGGTAAATGCCATGAAAACAGGTGCAGCGTTCACGCCTGAACTTTTATTTTAGTTTACATAATGACATCAGAGTAACAGCTCATTAGCCAAATTGTCACTGCTGCAAAGGCGGAATCCTGATTACGTTGATGAGTCGAAGGTTTCCTTCGTCAGCTCAATCTGCTTTCATTGCTGTTTTGGGTTTTTTTTATAAAATAATGCAAAACGTAGTGATTTCCCTCATATTGTATGACATTTTAGAGATCAAAGCATTTTTTTTTGGAAGATCTTCTAAATTAATTGAAAGAAAACGACATTTAAAAAGGAACAAAATATATATTGTTCTTTATAGCATCTTTGTAATCTGAGTTTTGGGGATTCTTATCTTCCTCCTCCTCACAGTTTTTGCTGGAAAGTAAAACTTTAATCCTCATCTAGATTCGTTTATCAGAGTTTAAGTTGTTTTAAACTTGTCGGTTATTACTGTAGTTGCATATATAGAGATCCTGTTTTCTTGAGCCTATTTCCTGACTTGTGAAAATGCAAACCATATCCTACTTATTTGAAATGTTCACTTGTCTTTCCTATTTTGAAGAGTGGCTAAGCAAGGGACACAAGAAACCAGTTATTACAGCACCAGTGATTTTGTTAAACTCTATTAATTTACACATTGCTTATTAAAACACAGAAATATTTTTATTAACAAAAAAATATTGTTTGACACATGTAAGAAAAGGTGGAAATTAAATTTCACGTTTTATAATGAGGCAATTGACTTTTTTGATCAAATTTATATTTGGTCATATTACTACTAAGAATCTCACCTTCTTCCCTGTCCCGACTAAATGAAACCACCCCACAGTATAATGCTGCCATCACAATGTTTCACATATGGAAGGCTGAGTTTAATGTTAGTTTTCTTTCACACGCAATGTTTGCTATGTACAAAAAACATTCAATATTAGAGCAGAGCACCATTTTTTATGTCTATTGTGTCCTCTGCATGATTTGAGACACATTTCTTCTGACTTTCTGTCAACAATGGATTTCTTCTTTTTATTCTTCAACAAAGGTCAGATTTGCACAATGCCCAAGTAGAGGTTGTCAATATTGTTGTTTTTGCAATCTAACTCTCCTCTGATCCACTCTGCAACTTTTATCCATGACCTGTCGATAACTGTTGACAATAACTGAATAGCTCTTTGCACAATAATGTTTTTATATTGCAAGATCTCGAGCCATAGGACTTGTTCCACCCCAACAAGGCATTGCATGAATGACCAATAAAAGATGCCTGGGAAAGCAGGACAACTACCAGTAAGATATTCTCTGTGTTATTACTGAAGAGTGAGGTTAGACTCATAAGAAAGAGAATTATAATTCACCTTACAGCTTGACTTGAATTTAAGTGTTTTTTGTTGTTTGTTTTTTTTGGTTTGGCAACATGATTAGAGGTGAAACAAACTGACTGGAAAGAAGTCGGGGAAATATCACAGTTCTGGCTTTAAATCCACTCTGTCACAAAGTTAACCCTGCATGATGAAAGTAAACCATAATGTCACCCAATATGCTGCAGCCTGATTCTAATCGGCCCTGCGAATAAGCGAAGCACCGTCCGCTGGGTTTGAGACAAGGCTTGTATTTTGTTCCTGATGTCTCTTAAATCTCATTAAGTGCTAATGATGCAGCGAATCTGTAAAAATCTGACTAGAGAATATTAATCTGAAACTAAATCGGAGGCAGAATTACTGACTGCTTGTTTTGAGAAAGAGAAAGACTCCCTCCTCAGTCCTGAGGAGGGAGTCTAGGCCAACGCAGCACTCTTGAAATGAGATTAAGACAAATAACAGAGGAAAAAAGAGCAAAAGAAGGTGGACATGATCGTGAAAATATCTTTTTAGATGTTTAATTTAGCTACGATGATTGATTTCCCAGTCCCCTGTATAAATATTTCACCAGCCACACATGTGATTATTGAGTTTTTGCTATTAAATTAGCCACGTAACACCTATTAAAGACTTAAGCCTAAATTGCTGTAATGAGATGAAATATTAAATTATAATAACAAGCTATTCAAACATTGTATTCAGCGGTAGACTCCATTGTAATTACTGCCACGCAGTGGTAAACCGGCACACTTAGACAACCTATCAATCCGCGCTAGGAGTAATTCAAGCAGCCTTTTTATCCAGAGGCCTGTTATTCCATATGTAATGTCATAAACTCTCTGAGTGTGACAGCGAGAAAATAAAACATTTTAAAAGGCTCTGTGTGTGTTCCTGCTCTACGCTGGCAGGTAGTACCGAGGAGAGCCGGCTTTGTTACACACACAAAAGAAGCCTAAACATGAAGTTTGGGACACTTTAAACAAGTAGCCCTTCAAGGGCTTAAGGAAGTCTAATGCAGGGCAATGAAAATTTAACATCAAGTTAAAACCAGACATCTTTAGACGCTATAAAAAGACACATAATATTATTCCTTGTTGCTGGAGATTAAATCTGATTAAACTGCTATCGTATTAGGTCAGTGAGGTCATCAAAAATAATTTCTATTTGCTAAATGGTAGCATAAAACAGGTAATTGCTCAGATTTTTTAAAAAAACTTTATTTAAAGGCATTTTACCTTATCATTTTGTAGAACTTCCCTTTGAACTGTATGACTCGAATAAATTTCCACAAACCTTTCACAGTATTTGCTCATTCCTCCTGAATTGGTGAAACTAAGGTTTTTAGGCCAACTTGTTCTCCAACACCTTTTCTGCTCTGTCCATAACTTTTCTGTAGCACCAAGATCAGGACTTTGTGGAACTCCAAAACATTTCCTTTGTGGTTTTGAAGCCTCTTTGTGCTTAATATGGTGACATGCTTAAATTCATGCCAAGTGTTAAACCTAGCTCACTGCTTTAATATCTGCACATATCAACTTGACTCATGATGCCATCTATTTTGTAAAGTGCATCAGTCCTTCCGGCACCAAATCACCCTCAAAACATGATGTTGCCACCCCCATATTTACTTTACACTACGTTGGTGTCCTTAAGGTTGCAACGTTGCACCTTTTCTAATTTAATTATGGTCATCATTGTTCAAGACTTAAGTTTTAAAACATGTCCCAGAAATGGTCTTTGTCACCTTGTAATCTGACTTTTTCATGTTCAATTTATAATAATGGCTTCTTGGCAACATTTCAACCAAAAGGTAAAATCTTTAGCCAGCATCTTTACAAGCTCATTTGCTTTTGTTATGATGCTACAGGTATGGAGGGAACTGAGTAAGAGGCTCATCGGTACGGTCCCACGGTGTATAACTGGACCACGCAGTCCAGCCCTTATCCGGGCCGTGCTTCCCTGTTCCCTTTTGTCCATTATGAATTTCACAAATGGATCTGATAATTACAGGATGGGGTCAGAGCTAATGAGAGGTCCCCCAAGCATCCATCTATTAAACCTATTTCAATTTCTGAGGGGGAGTGTGGCGACAGCGACGGGAGGAGGGGGTGCGACGATTCCATTTTCCTGGTTGTAATTAATTATGTTGCAAATAAAATTTGAAGCCACTTGCAAATCAGACGGGGTTTTTTTGTCTCATTTCATCTTATCCTTTTTCTGTCATTATCTTAACAAAAACTGCACGAATGAAATAGATTAAAGGCAAAGTGTTGTGTACGATTAATTCCTGGTTTTACCACCGCTGCTATTTGGAACTGAGTTCAGTTAAAAAAAAAAAATTTAATTGTGTTAGAGCAGGAGGTACAGAAGTAAAAAATCAGATGTCATTACTTCTCAGGCGAGACTAATTATTTTATTAACTAAGCAGGTAATTCTTACACTTAGCGCGCTGCTAATGGCAGGTACGAGGAAAGAGGCACAAAAGCAGGCTGCAGCAGCTGTGAATCTGACATTAAAAACAAAGCCAACGCCACTTCCTCTAACACCGCTGGATTATTTTAACTTCCCTAACAGCCATGATTCCATTGAGCCACAGGTGATGTACTTCAGATTTATACCTCAGAGAGCAGAGGAAATGTTTAAGCAGGGACATTTATGCAACATAAATATTCACATTCCATAAGACAAACCTCATAAATCCACTCCGTCTTTTCTGTTTTCATTTTTCTTTTCATCATTTGCATCATTTACATGCAAAGATATAATCATTTCTGTATTTTTCCAGACATGACTAATCTACATATTACTGTAACTCAGAGGGGCTGCTAATGACTGAGACATTGGGCCAAAATTTAGATTAGGGAGGGCTCCAGACCAGATCCAGGGGGCATCAGGGCAGATTGTATTCCACACGCAACTCAAAAGCCTGGGTTAAAGCTCATGATGGTTGGTTAGCAGTGCCATGAAGGCTGCAAAATGATTACCGAGACATAAGGAAAGTCCATGTTTTTTTGCTAACCAGATGCAACCCCGGTGAAACCCTCCATAAGCAATTTATTCCAAAGTGTCTCCCAACCATCAACTGCTACGGCGCGATCCCACAGCTGCCCTTAAATAGCTGCAGCTTTGCATTCAAGGCTCATGTGATCAGTACGGAGATGCATTACTGCTCAGTAGGTGACTGGGACGGGCTCATTTTCAGCTTGAGCATCTTCACTGTAACAAGATGAACCGGCTCTCAAAACATCCTAATTAGTTTTTTTACTGACCCTTGGGATGCGTCAAGGTTGATGGTTAATTTGCACATTACCACAGGAAGCTTTAATCCCGTTAATCTCTCATAATATTGTGTTGTATGGTATTCAGCTATAAATGTGAGCGGTTTTCTGCACTTCCACTATTAGTTGCAGACGTACTGCGGAGAAGAAAACACTACAGAGACTTTAGCAGGAAACAAGTATGTGTTTTTCTTTCTGAAATATGTACAGAAATTTCAACAGGTTCCAACAAAAAAGTATCCTGCACATGAAACACTTTTTGTTTACTTATTATTGTGAAATGTTCACATTGACACTGAATCCTGAAGTTATTTGGTTTCTTTCAGCTATTGCAAGCTGGAGGATAACCAGCTTTACAAATTCCTTTAATATTTAAATTGCAGCCTGAAAAGTGTAAAACTTCCCCCAGTCTCTCTCATATATGTGCAACCGGGAGGTGTACTTGGAGACTTTTTTCAGTTATATAACTTGTACATTTTTTTTATTCGTGGTGTGGGCAGTGTGGCTTTTTTATTTCAACTCACTGGAACAGTTAAAATTACAAGTGGCAGAATATAATTTTATACGGATCAAGCATAGTAGAAAATTTCTGTAACACTTTATTTGACGGGGTGTGCATATGACTGTCATCAACGTGACTTAACACATGTCACGAAGATAAAGGAGTTTTTATGAATGCTCATGACTGTTGTCATGAAGGGGGATTTTAATGCAAAGTTGACCATTTTAATGAACTTTTAATGCAGGTTTTAATGCAACTTTGCATTAAAAGTGCCATTATCTGCCGAGTGACACTTCATGACAGCAGTCATAGACATTCATGAAGACTCCTTCATGTTCATGACAGATGTTGAGTCATGTATATGACACTGTCATGTCAGTCTTATGCACACCCCCTCAAATAAAGTTTTACCAAAATTTCTTATAATAAGTCACCTGAGTCGTTGCCAACACAGAGTTGGTCGAATCAACTTGTAGGTTGCAATGAGCCAACCCAGGCTGCCTTCCTTCAAAAACTCCTAAGAGTATTCCCTACTGTTATGTGTTGGCCCCACATCATAGATAATATCCCCCTGTTGCAATCAGACTCCCTACATATTGTCACCACAACAATGAACCACCAGCATCTCAAAAGCAACTTTCGTT
Source organism: Alfaro cultratus (assembly GCA_903066825.1). Lineage (NCBI taxonomy): Eukaryota > Metazoa > Chordata > Actinopteri > Cyprinodontiformes > Poeciliidae > Alfaro > Alfaro cultratus. The sequence continues at coordinate 25,855 of CAEFZX010006181.1, read as the reverse complement.
TTGCTGGCTCACCACTCACAGGAAGAATAACCCCGATTCCACGTTTCCTTTATTTGAAAATGATGGCTCTCTCTGTGGCCCACTGGAATTGAAAGCTTTGGAAATGGTTCTGATACCCGTTCCAAAGGCAATGAATGTCACTGACTTCCTCTTGTTTTTCATCTGTTCTTGAATTCCTTTAGGTTGGAACATGATGTGCTGCTTTTTTTTTTTTTGTATGTCTTGCTAGGCTACTTTCTTTTGTCAGATAGGTTTTATTTAACTGATTTTTCAGTGTGACAAAGCAAAAACAGAATAAATCTGTAAGATAATAAATACTTTTTCTGGGCACTTATTCTATAAGCCCCTTTACATTCTTTAGAACGTTGGATGACACTATAAGGAACTTTTTCTTATTATGCAGATTCATATTATTTCTGATTTGATTTGTGAAAAAAAACAAAAAACATTTTTTATACTATGCTGTATCTCCCTCAGTGCATCCAAAGGCATCTTCTGAAACCAAAGACAGGTTATAAAAATGCTTACAAGTAACATAAATGCAAGGTTTTGGTTGAGCCGCTCTGATAGAAGGACATTTTTCCTGCATGATAGTAGCAGTAGAGGGGCTTCAATAATCACCTGTCCCTGGCAGGTAAGCATTGCAGCTGACAACCGTCCACCCACCAAAATTGCACAGGCATGCACACATATACACACACACACATCCAGGTGAGAAAAAGCTGTCAGGATCAGTTTGGTTTTGCCGCACCGGACACCCACCAGTCCGAGCTCAGAATGTGCACCGTAGCCGGCAAACTGCTATTTTCACAGCACGCTCCCTTAACAAAGTTTTTTTTTTCTCCCCCTTTTATCAAACCTCTAAGAGTCTCTGAAGGGAAAGGTAGGTATTATTCACACTTGAGCAGATGCTAGGATTATAAAAGTGGAGAAGAGAGATAAAAATGTCAGGTAAAACAGATGGCTTACACTGTATTAAAGTGAACGCATTTCGGAAGCAGAATCAGACAGAAAGAAGTGAGGAATGGCATAAATGAACCAGCCGATTAGAAAAATCGATAACTTCTGTGCATCGTCTCTCCAAAACAAAGTGTGACGCTCCCTAGAAAGACCTGTCTCTCTTTCACTCTCTCCTGCTGGACCTATCCCTATCTCTCTCTCTCTCTCTCTCTCTCTCTGCGTCTTGCTGACAATCCAAGAGTGTAATTTCCACATAACAGATTGTTAGGACTGTCACTACTTCCACTGATTTACACAATCACAAAAATGGTGGAGGCAGGCAAATGCATTTCCGCTGCTGTTTACATCTGGCCATAACAAACAACACACCAAACCACTGAAATAAGTAAAAAAAATAATAAAAATTTCCTCACACAGACAGCTTCCAGATGGACTCCAGCGCAATGTGACCCTCCGCTAAATCCTATTACCCTCAACTCACCTCGCTGAAATGAAGTCCTACCTGGTGAAAAAAGCAGCAGCCGCACCAGCTTCAAATGTGCCCACACTCCAACTGAATCCCATTGTTCTCAGAGATATTTGCATGCGATCAAGGTGCGGTGGGTGATAAGGTAGGTTTCTTATTAAATATTTTGATTCGCTATTTTCATCACGTTTGCACAGATGACTGATTAAAAAACAAGATTTGCTTTCCCTCAGTAGTCACATTTCTCTGTCACATGCAGGTGCATTTCCGTAACTAAAAATGCCAATGGAAAGGTTAATTTCAGAAATTCAACTCAAGAAGTGATGGATGGATGGATGGATGGATGGATGGATGGATGGATGGATGGATGTAAGGAAGGATAGCGTGGGCAGTCACTAAGTACAGCTGGAAAAGTAAATCATCATGAAGCATCTGGTAGATAGCTGCACTACAACTGCTCTTTAGCCCATGTCACAAGCTTCTACCACATTTTGTCCTATCACTCAACTTTCCATCAATTGGTTTTGATACAACGTTCTGTGAACAACCAGCTTCTTGTATGGACTGACTTTTCTAACTTGCCCTCACTTTTAATTTCTGCCTGCTGAATAACTGTCAAGTCAGCAGTTTTCCCATGATAGTGTTGACCATAGCATTTCTGTAATTAAATTTTTTATTATTTTTTTTATCGACATTTATGCAACATTCTAATTTTATGAGAGCTGTGGGTTCTCAGTAACTGTAAGCCATAATAATTGATTTTATTTTATTTTTGTGAAAATCGGTGGTAACAATTTCTAATCGCAGCTCTTTACTTGCCAGAAACATAATCAAAATTCAAAGACAGAAACAGGATCACTGTGTTAAATGATTGACTATTTTGAACAGAAATACCAAAATAAATCAATGATATCCTAATGTGTGTGTTCTGTGATCATAAGAATGCTGGTCTGGACAATAATCCATTAGACAATATGTCTCATAAAATCCTTTGATCATAAGGAGAACAGTGGCTTCACAGCAGGAGTATCATCAAACCCTCGCACATTTAAATGTCTGAAAAATATATAATGCCTTTAACTAGGACCTAAAAAAGTGTTTGGAAGAGAGGAAATTTATGAAATGACTTCGTTTCCATGAAGCCAAAATGAGGTTTAGATACAAAGCCAGGGCCATGGGTTCCTAATAGATTTACCTCGATGCCACGGCCGCCATTTATCCTGCTCCAAAGCCTCACAATGCAACGGAGTGCTCCTGAATAGCACGGGCAATTACAGTGCGTGCATGCATGAGTGTGTGTGTGTATGTGTGTGCACTTTGCTCTTTCTCCTTTTCCAATTACAAAACCCCCACTACTCACTCCTACCGCACTACATGCACACACACACACACACACACACCTTCAAGTAAATGTAATAACATGAAACTACGCAGCCATGTGCACTTTGCTCTTTATAGAAGCCTAGTCAGTTACCATGGCAATGAATTTTTTTCTTTTAATCTTTTCTTCTTTTTTTTTTTGGACTTACCCCTAACATTTTATTACCCATCATTATGTATCATTAAATACATACATATTAATGTTAAAAAACAGGGGTGGTGGGGTAAGTGTGAAATTAGGGGCGCATCTATAACAGAGGGAACACCTGAAAAGGCTCCTGATGGTTTGATGTGTCATATGTAACCATCCTTCTTCTGCATAGATTCACGCCAAAAAAGTCAAGTCATAGATTTGCTAATAAAATGCGAAAAGAATAGTAATAGAGGATCAAATCATTTCACATTTTTATTGTAAATGTTTTTCAAAAAGGAATGAAGACTTTTCTTATTCCTAACAATTTTATAAACAAGAATATAATCAGTCTTGTATTGCTTAAATTCTGCCAATATATGTGCCGATTTTACAATATTTTTGGCCCAGCTCTCAGTTTGAGTCTCCCAACTGCTGAATGTTTACACCAGCTGAGTAAGCCATATAAAATAAAAAATAAAAAAACTTTGCTTTACACAGTCTCTGCTCTTGGGTCCATTAGCAGGTCTTAGCATGACAATACATAAATAATAAAACATGTTAAAGGTAGGGCATTATGCATTTTCCAGGCATGAAGCCCTGCCAGAGAGCTTAACAGAACAGACATCCCAACTTGTGAACGTATCATATCACCAACGCAGAGGCTCTAGTAAATCGTGTATTGTTGTGATGAAATGAGGATGAAAGAGGATCAGCCGTGCTTCAGGGCACAATGGATCAACAACCGGAGTTCCTAAAAGAAACATTGCAAGGATATTGACAATATCAGTTTGGTTGTTGTGTCACACTCTTCACGTTTGCAGATGGTAGACTAGGCTGAATAAGGGGAACTTAATATGAATTACATGCTGCATGTTCCATATTTTCATCTCAAAATTTTTAAAAACATCCATCCTTTTCGTTTCACTTTACAAAAGGTTTATCACATAAGACCTCAAATTGTAGCACTATTCAGTTGTGATGTATTTAAAAATCATTACATAAAAATGCAATCCTCCTTCCTCTTCTGAGAAATAAAATAAGCATCAAAAGCTTTGTTGTTTTGTTTTTTCACTCAAAGTGTTTCTCTCCTTGCAGTGAATACTTCCTGAACTCTATTTCCCGCTTTTCCAGCCGTTCTGTGTTTTTGCGCACAAAAGGAGAAGGCAGAGAGAGAATTTCATGACTACAAAAGCAAAGGTTAACATTACTCACAGCATAAAAACAATTTAAAAGGGAGCAAAAGGCCTCTAATGGCCCGACAGTCTTCAAAGAAAATGTATTTTGCGCTCAAAATAATTCATAGCTTTTTGCTGGTGGCTTTTCAGCTTCCCGGAGACCCAGCATGAACCACTGTATTTTTCCCAGCAGGCTCTCTGCTCCTCTCAAAATGGCCTTCACCAGGGCATGCTTGGCATCCCCTCCAAATATTGACAGCACCGGGCTCATCGCTTATTGGAAAAATGACTGTAAGTAATGTTTTATCAGCCGATGTAATCTCCACACCTGTATTTTCTCCTGTCGTACGACAACATTTGACAAGATTAATGATTCGATCCGGTGGCATTTATTTCCCATTACTGTCAGTCTTGCGAACAAACAACTTGCTTGCTGGTGGCATTTAGCGTGGAAAGCATGGTGTAGAGTTTGCTCTGCCTGTGTGTTATTCATGAGCTGCAAACTTTTCTTTAAAACGTGTCTTAGCAGCCTAGAAATGAAACTGTGGTCTCTTTGGGATTCTTTTTGAATGACTCCCAGCTAAATTATGTCTGTTTGTCAAATTTAGACCCTATTTTTAGTATTCAAATCAACAGAAATTGTGTCAGCCACTAAAAAACAAGTGAGTTTTAATAAACCTTGCAACCTTTGAACTTCCTTTGCTTCGGGGGTCTCCTGTTTACATCCCCAAGGACCCACGCGTCCTGACAGCTTGAGTGATGATCGGCGGACGGTTGTCCCGGTGTGCCTCCTTCTACTATTTTTAGCCTACACTAAACACAGAGACCAGAATGTAGGTCTAAACAAATGATTAATAGGGCACTCTGGGTCGCGCCGATGACCTGCACGTCCCTTTTAACAGCCAATAATGGAGGCCCTCCGGGGTCAGAAGGTTTAAAAAGACTTTCTAATAAAAGTAACAAGACATGGAGATGTGTTTTTTGGAGGAAAAAAAGTTGCGTCTCGGTTTGAAATGCTGACAAGTTAATAATCCCTTCTCAAATGGCCCTACCGCAGTAAAATGGCCAGTTTGTTCTTACTTTTATTGCTATCATCTGTCAGTCAATCACATCTTTTCTCTGTTTTTTTTTTTTTGTTTTTTTTTTTGCCTAAAGTGGACTGAAAGAACTAAAAAAGCTTTGTAGTAATGCTCTGACTGCGGCTTTATTCTCCATCCTTTTCTCTCTTTTTTGCTTGAATGTGAATTCTTATTGTAGTTTTTGGCAGGAAATGCTTAATGGATTCCAAAGGATGTATTCATGTCATGGTAATGAGATTCAGATTTGTAAGGAGTTTTTACCTGAAGAAAGAGGCTTTGTCCAGTTTTCCGCCGCTCAAACATACAGATTCCCAGTTGAGAATCAGGTCTACACAATATTATCGTAAAACATGAAGCACAAAAGATTCAAGAAGAAAATCAGTTGTGACATGCTTTATTGTATGTGCAGTGAGACAATTTGCTTCTTGCTGGAAGATAAGGATTTTGTACTTGATTGTTTTCTAACCACATTTAGTATCGATTGAAAATAAAATACTGAAACTGGACAAACTTGCCAATAACGTGTTGTATTATATAATAAATCATGTAAATATTCAATATTATACCAGTAGTGTTAGCCCAAATTTCACACTCATTCTGAGCAGCTGTCATATCTGTGGAATTATTTAAATAGCTCAACAACACACCGTGCCCCAAACTAAAACTGTTCAGAAACAGCCAAGACACAAAGTCACTGGCATCTACGAGTCAGAAAAGGCTTGCAAAGTCATTTATAAGGTTTTTGGGCTCCAGTCAAACACAATGAGAGCTATCATCCACAAATGGAGAAGAGACAGAACAGCAGTGAACCTTCCTTTGAGTGGCTGACCAACCAAAATTACTCCAAAAGCGGATCAAGGATTCATCCAGGAGATCACGAATGAAACAAGAACAACATGCAAAGAAACTCCGTAGGTCTCAGTTACATGAGGTAAAAGGCTGGATACTGTCAACAAACCAAAAAACGAAACACAAAGTCTCATTTACATTTGCCACAAGAAAACATCATGATGATCTTAAATATGGCGGCGACAATGGAGCTACTTTGCCGCATCAAGAGCTTGATGCAGCAAGTAATTCATAAAATCATGAAGCCTTCTCTTTAGCAGAAAATCTTGACTCAGAGATCAGTAAGTCTATCTCTGAAAGGCTCCACAACACTACGCAAGGTTTTGGAGTGGCCTAATCAAAGTCCACAATCTAAGCTGATTGGGATACTGTAGTTTTGTTTTAAACAGGTTGTTCATGCCACAAAGAATGGTCTTGAATTTCTTCACACGGGCGTAAAACCCTCATTTTCATCCCAAACGCTTGACAGCAGCTGCAGTAATTAGTTTATTTCATTATTAGGTCACAGTGAAAACTTTTGGGAGTATCTGAAACATGTAAGAGTGGCAGCAAACAAAAACAGAAAAAAAAATTAATGGTGTAAAACTTTTTATTTGCGTAAAAATAACTGATAACTTAAGCTCTCTGCAAACAATGACTTCACCTAAATGATACTAATGATAAAATGTCTGTGCTGATAGGTCAGTCGAACTTTACTTAAATAAAGTAAAGTTGATGCCAGAGCCAAGTAAAAAGACTGAATGTTCAGGGTTAAACCAGAGGAGAAGTTTAACGAGATAGTTTATGGGTGTGCATTCTTAATGGGGGTCAAAATATTGGAGAACTATTTTAAGTATTTGTTGTCAAAGTCCAGTCTTAAACCTTCTTAAGACGGGTGTGAACTGAATTCTGAGGAAGACTGCAGAAGTGCATAGTTGAGAATTTGCAAACCACTGCGATACCTTTACAGTCATCTGTGCTGCTTCACCATCTGCTTAGTTTACAGCTGAAACACTGAGTGCCTTTGAATCTAGATTTAAAACCCACCTGTTTGGAGTTGCTTTTGAAACATAATCAATGAAACATTAATCAACAATATGATATTGTCACGATGGCAAAATGTAATGTTTCTATTGTTGACTGTGTGTTCTATGACTTTGTATTTTTGTGTTTTTATTTCAAAGCACTTTGAAATATCTTGTAGCTGAAAGGCGCTATACAAATAAAATCTGATTGACGGTGATTCTTTTTCGGACAATTTCACACTATGCTGACAACAAAGTATATCACTTTATGGATTTTACTTAGAGTCCATGAGCTGAAAGGCATGACAAATATGTATCTAATTAGGTCTTAATAATGGTCAGTCACTGCTGAAAGAGAAAATGATATAAGAGGGCCTGGCCAAAAAAGTGCCAAGATTTATTTCCTTATTTCTTGTCTTTTTTTTTATGACACCACAAACCAGTCCTTTTTGGTCTGGGAAAAAGATCTTACACTTATCCACATCTCAATTGCACTTTTTTTTTTTAAAAATGCATACATATTCAAATTACATGTATTCTGCTCGAGGACACATTTTCAGTCCGGCCAATGGACAGTGCAGCTGCAAACGTGCCACCACTTGATTGCTACCACTTCACTTCCCCTCTAATTAACCGAGTCCCACCCGAGCAGGAAGCCTTGCGGCGGTGTCATCGGGACTTCAAGATTTCTGAAAGCACGAGCACGGTGTGAAAACGCTCTGTTGTGCAACGGGTAAACCGTTGCACTCGCCGAAGTGTCACCAAAACCACAAAGCAGACAGTCGGAGCTGGGTGACTCAGACAAAAAAATCTGTTCTGCATAAAGGGCGGGAAGGTGGTGAGAGGAGGAATTATGTGACCACGTCTTATGAAATCAGTCTCCATCTGATATGCGAAACATGCTGAACTCTATTTGCTTTAAAGGCCGTTTTAACATTTTCAGTGCCTTGTTAGAGAAATGTGTATCATTGTTCTTCATCAATAAGATAGGGAGCTTATTAACAGGATAATAGAGCCTTCTTCTGTTGCTCTGGTGCCCACCTCACAATAAAACATTATGTCTTATAATCTACTGACTTTACTCCAATCAGGTTGTCAAATACTATTCTTAATCATCACAGAAAGCATGCAGTGCATTAAAAGTGGCATTCTTGTAAACACCATATCTATAATAGCGTTTGACAGGCTGCCTTTGTTTACACCATAATAACTGGGTGTTTGAATAACTTCTCAGTTACTTTAAGTAGCAAGCCAGACTCACTCTGCTTCCATTCAGCTGTAAAGCCCGATAACCCGCACTGACATTTGGCACAAAGGGGAAAGTGGACGGTCGCATCGGAACATAGAGCCTGACAGACTCTCCACCTGCAGGCATGAGACACAGGAGGGTTTCCGAGGCTCATATTTTTGTGTGCATTTGTTTGTCAAGGTATACAGACAGATCTGTACATATCTGTAGAGAAAATTAGCTTTGGCAAATGGACGCACTTTAACTGTTTTAAGAGGTCCCTTTTCGCCTGCATGCTCCACCTTTTTCCAATCTTCCATTAAATTTTTGCCAAGCCTGAAGCCAGCACTTGTTCCTGAATGAATCTGCCTCTTCGCTTGGGTGAAGTTCCCGTACTAACTCTACTTTACGCTATCTGGGCCTGATGAAGAGATGTAAGATTTGAGATGGTCCAGATTGACTAGTGAGCAACAAGAACCCTTACTGGGATCCGCTCAGACCCTGCAACCCGAGAGGGCAAAGGGGTCCTACAGGATGCCTGGCTGGGGATAAATGAACCCAGATGCTTCCCTGCAAAGAGAGAACAACCAGTTTTTAGGGAGCGAATGGAGGCTACCCACATTTTTTTCTGTCGTTTGTCAGGTCCCTGCGCTTTCTCATAACCGCTGATCACAGCGGCCTCCGTGCAAGAAGCATTTGGGGGAATTATCTGAGGGGCGTTTGTCTTTGAAGGAAAACGAGAGCAGCGGCAAATCTCTTCAGTCCTTTCCTGTTCCTCTTCCTGTCGGCCTGCCACCTGGGCTGAAGACGAATGGAGCGAGAGGAGGATGGCTGCATTTGTCTAAATGACTTAATGGAAGTTCAAGTCGGTGCTGAAAGTTTTAGGATGCAAGATATGAATTAATGTGTTTAAGTTATCCATACTTCTGAGTGTTGTCTCTTTACAAAGTGCTGGTGCTGCTACTGAAGTGTTGTTCTCTTTCAATCACTCATTTTTACCTATTATCAGACAATTCACTGATTTTTTTCTCTGTTTTTGATAAATGGTGCAGACATTCTTTTATATTTTTAACACATTTCATTTGACACAAAACACTTGCCTTTGTTTGTCCATTTCAAGCACAGGTGAATCAGGAAAACATGTTCAACCCAGGGATCTAAGGTTCAAACGAATAGGCCTGGTGATCAAAACACTTGGGAAGAGAACAACATTTTCTTGTCTCTCTTCACACACAAGCAGCAGGACTTGTTTAAGAATGAAGTGTAACGTCTTGGTCAATATTGTCCAGCAGCATCATGGTAACTATCTGTTGTGCTAGCATGTCATCTTTGCTACTGGTCCTACTGCCCCTGGGGTTGTTTCCAGCACAATGAATCTCCAGTAACCGTCATCAAGCTGGCTCATTACATACGTCGTGACCAGAGGTTTGCGATCGGATAAAATCAGATCCATTCGTTTATACCTTCAACAGAGTCGACGCCTCCAGCAAGCAATCACTTCACAAAAGCTGAGGGGTCCAGACCCTCTCTATGAAGTGAAGCGTAGGACAAGGAGCTGGTTTTTACCAGGCTAACTTTATCCTAAAAACATAACATGAAAATTGTCAAACTTCTCTACAAGTGGATGTTACTGATAGAATTTTTTGCTGTTTTTGGCAGTATTGCTGTTTTTACACAGCAATGCTGCCACCCCACGACGAATGGTCGCCCTGGCAGTGAGACATATTGCCCACATCAAACATGAAACACACTAGCCTTACTTTGTTGTACTCTTATACATCATTTTGTTGAATTTTACTAAAATATTTGGTAGAAAAGCCCTTTTTTTCTTTCTTGAGTCTACCAAAAGCCATCTATGAATACAGCTAAGTTTTTTGAGGATGTGAAATTGCCATTACCAGACCAAACCAAACCACTCTTGTGGCATCACAGTGGTGTTGCAAAACAGTTTAAGAAGAGTGTTCAAAAGTTGGGGAAACTGTAACTATTTAGTTCCTGTGCAATATTTTTTGTAATCTTATCTTGAATCAGAGGTAGGTCGCCATGTTGAAAACAAAAACAATGGTGCGATAACAGAAGCTTCAAAGCTTCTTCTCGGCTACAAACTGCAACAATGTGTTTCTCACCAGGGACCTCAGAAGTAACCCGTGTCACGACTAATCTGCCCAGCTCTACTGATGCCATCCAGATCCCTCATCCTGAAACACACACCGGCTTCTTTGTTTGCTTCTCTCGGGGTTTAGACAGCTTTTTTTCCCCCGCTATGTGGAACATGCAGTAGCACGCACACATACACACATGCAGATGCACACAGGGTTACAGCAATTCCCAAAACAGACACTCACTTTTAAATCAACATAAACGTTTGGCTATATGCTCAGATTGCACATGCTTAACCACACATCCACACGCCTACACTCACAAACCAGCCTGCTGTCTGAGGCAGATGTAGCAACGAGGAATAAATGACAAATTTCCTATTTCATCTCAGCAAGTTCTGTCTGCTTTGACTCACTCTTAACTTTTCCTGCCAGCATCCTGGAAGGCCGAAAGTTAAATTAAGGAGGACTAAATTTCCGGACAAAAAAGTGACTGTCGACCCAACTTTGCTCAATCATTTCAGTAAAGTGGGGGGGGGGGGGAATGGCCGTCTTTCCACTTTGTCTTCATGGTTCTCACAGCAAACCGGGTGTGAAATGTCTGGAGGATCGCTTACAAACACCGCCCATTCTTGCATGAACGCCTCTCCTTTTTTGTGTGGATTCGTAACGAGACATTAGTTTTACTTATGAGAAAATAAGGACATTAATTTCTTTTCTTACAAATAGTAGGATACACAAATCAAGCCTACATTTAAAAAAAAATCTGTTATCAGAATTGAATAATTGAGTTAAGGGGATGAATAGTCTGGGTTACAATTTTTATGCTTTTTATGCTTGTCTTAATATAAGGTGATCCTGATTCCAAAAATATAAGCAGAAAAAAATGCTCCTTTCAGAAATATGATGGGTTTTAAAGAGTTGTCGTTCGGTAGAAGAATTCAAGATAAATTTGGAGTGGCCTATTTTGGATTTCTAATCAGAGATGATCAAATGCAACTAAGAATTGTGAACAGTTTTGGCCCAACTTTTTGTCGGAAAGCTTACAGCACATCACCCAGAATGGCTCCCTGGGAGTGGAGCCACAGCACCCATATCAAAAATCATTACTTCCTTCCAATGACCTGTGAAGGAATGCTGAGCTTTTTGTCTTTGATGTCAGACATGTGGAGCATGTAGACTCTGTATATGTCATCACGACGTCCATCTGAGTAGGACGCAACAAGAACCTGCGAGTGTCTGTTTCCTTGCATCTGCATCGCAAAATATAATTCCTGTCTGCTGTCAGACATGTCCATGAGCTTGCATTAATGTGATTTCTTTGCATGTGGAATTTAACATTGCAAATGCGGATTATTTTCAGAGTTTTGAGAGAGTGTCTTTGTTCTTCTTCCACACGTGTGAGTGTGTGTGAGGATGCGTGCATGCCTGCATGGTGTGCTGGCTGTCCTGCCTTCAGGGGAGATAAATGGCTGAGTGTTGTTGTTGTCCAGAGAGCAGCCGCTCAGACAGCCGCTCACACATGATTAATTGTTTCCTTGTTGGGACTGGGACCAGTCTACTGTGGCTGCATTGGCCAAGGCCTCCCACCCTGGATTGCCAGACGTGTCTCTGAGTGTGCACGTGCATGTGAAGCAGAGAAAAACACGATGAAAAGACGGCGATGGACGTTTAGTCCCGTTTTCTAACTTTGTGTATGCACTGTATTTTTATGTTTGTTTTTGATTTTAGCTCTGCACACACTGAGATTCAAAGTGTTTGACTCACTGTGTTCATTTACGTAGTTTAGGTGTTACATTTACCCTGCGGCCGTCATATGGACTTCCTCTGTCTTGTGAAACGTTATAGATGTCTTTAATTGACTTTTTCCTGCAACTGTTTCCTTTCTGTGCACATTTTCACGATATGTAATTAGTCAACGCTGCTCGACCTCTGAGACGTCCTATAAATGTTGGCTGAACATTGATTTGTCACAGGTCAGCACGACTCAGGTCGATCTCCAGCGATGTTGGGATTCATAGAAGTGCGTGAGTGGACCTGATGATTGATTAATTACAATTTTTACAGGCTAAATAATTCCCGACGTATGATAATAACATCAAGTCTGCTTTGTTGCTCTGGCGGAAAACTCTTCTAAAATCCTCCCCCTCCGTCCCCCCGCTTTAATTTCTCATTCTTCACCGTCTGGGGCTCATTAAGTGCAGCAGGACAGGTGGATGGCGGAAGCGTGTGCATTCAGATATTGAAGGTTCGGGAGGGGACAGGGCTAAAATCTGGGAGCAAAAATTAGAAAACAAACTCCCTTAATTGCAATGTGTTCTGGGCGCAAAGGAAAGAAGCTCGGCGGTGGGGGGTTGGAGGGGTTGTTGCAGGAGACGTCACAGTTAAAAACACGCTGCCATCATGGCTGGCCCATTTGGCTCAGTTGCACATTACGGTTTGATGATGGCGCGAGGATGACTCACATGCAACACTGGTTCATCTTACATTAGACCCTTAATTACAGCAGCTATTATCCACACTCTGCGTTCATAAAAGAACTGGGCTGAGTAAAAAAGACAAGAAACACTTTCAGATTTTTAGGTTCTTTTAGAAGTTTATGTTTAAAATAAAACATGCTACTGTGGAAAGCTGCTTTACGAGTTTTTTCATAATTAAATAAGTGATGGGTCTGTAACTTCTAAACTCTTAGTAACAAGGTCCTAAATAAAGCCTTACAGACTCTTTTAGTTGTGATTTGGTTGTATGTGTTTTACTGAGCACTTACATTTATGTTTATAGAGTACTATATGAATAAAACTGAAATGAACTAAACTGAATTGAATCGAACATACTGACTGGTGCACTGGAAAATTGAGGTGGGAATTTTTTGAACTATTTAGGACTACTTTGTGTTATTTCACAATGAACTATCCAAGCAAACAAAGGTCACACATAGGGTCCCTCAAGGCTCTATTCTTGTCCCACTTGTATTAAGCCTCTAAGATCCAGCGAGATCTGACAATAAAGTACAACAGCTCTAGTAATTCCTCGCTGATGATGCGCAACTTTGTCTTTGTGTCACCACATTACCCGAGTTCATAAAAGCATTTAATTAGACTGCTTTAGGCTGCAACTTAGTTTATTGAGTTGTCTTCTGAATCAGTACATGAGCATCAGCTTTTTAACTGAGCCACATGAACTTTTATTAAGAAACGTAGAGAATCAAGATTAAAATCTCTGAATTACTTACATATTTGATCATAGCATTTACGGCTTGATAGACTAGACATGTGTGGGGGACTTTCTGAAACTGTTCAAGACCAACTTATATCAATTGGAAACGTATAAATCTAAGCGAACAAAGATGAGGGCTTCAAGACTATTCTCTGGCCACATCTGCTCAACATGTTAACGCTAGTGTATGGAGATTACGGAGACTTGCACTATCTCTTTCATAACAATGACAAACAGCTTTATATTGCTGTGTCCTCACAATACCAGAGAGTCATGGTGTCCATATTATCAGTGAGCCAGAATTTCCTCCTACTTTACGCAGAAGACACAAAAATCATTATTCTACGTCACAAATATTCAGCCTTTAATGGTTCCTTTTACTTTCATTCTCTAAATCTACTTTTGTATTGTCTAGCGCTGATTGATTAGTGTGAACTTCTCAAATATAATTTCTGTTTCCTTTCTAATGATGTGATATTTTTAATACAAATTTATAAACTGTTTCCTAATTAACATGTAAGTTGGGAAGATAAGGACAGACTGATTTTCTATAAATTGTATCATAAACTTCTAAAGTTTTTTGACATTGAAAAAAATATATATATGTTACAGCGCTCAAAGAGTGAGGGCAGGCCTAATGTGTTCTGACTTCAAACCAGAGTCTTGTGTTTTCACAGGGATCGCATTCAACTGAAACACGTCCATCTGTTTCTTCTTGTGTGCCACCACGTCAGACCGGGTTAAAATCTGGATGGATTTAAGTGACAGTGAGGCTGTGGCATGATCCCACGTTGTCTGAATTATCCAGTGTCATGTTCACATGCTCATATGAATTTATTCATATTTTAAGCTGCACTGCAACGGCACTCGTCAAAACACTTAGTAGTGTTAGAGGAAAGCATGAAATGCAACCCAGATTTTGTATCTGCTGGCTGCATGTGTCACTAGGTGGAGTCAGATATTTCCATTTTAGATGTTCTCTTCAACCGCAGCTATGGAGTCCTGCACCAAAGTGGCTCAACACTCTCTCTAAGTGAGGTCTTCAGTTTTGTAACAGCCTTGAAAAATGGGAGAAAGTGCATGGTTTTAATACTGTAGTTCAGTTTTCACACCTTTAATTTGGTTGGACACTAAAAAGGTGGCGACCTGGCACAGACTGTTTAGCAACATTTACTTAGTTTACGCCATCGCACTCAGTCAAGAAATCCAGTTAAAAACGATAAACTTAATGGTATTCTTCTTTGCAAAAGTCCTCACGTTCTGTGAACATCAGTTTTTTATAGGTCGTACTTTGACTAGGCTTTCTATCAAATAGAGCAGAATAAACTTTGATCTTCACATGAGTAAAGATATTGTGGAAACCAGACTTCACTTTTATATCACAGCAAATAGATAACATAATTTTTCACTTGATACATGAACACACTTTTCTTCTTTTTTTTCTCAATTAATGAACATGCTTTAATCCAAACCATTCCATTGTTGTTTTGTCTCTATGTTTAGGATTGGTGTGCTGCTAGAAGGTGAACTTTGTCCCAGTCTCAAATGTTTTGCATGCTTCTTCCACACGTTTGCTGTGTCCACACTTAACATACGCATGTTCTTCATGCGTATGTTCATGGTAGGAGCTCCTTTTATGGTAGGAGCGCCTACCATAAAAGCAGCATTTAAATATTGCTCAACAAATGGTTATCCTGTTGACAGATTCTCCTACTTGAGCAGCGTATCGCAGCAAGTCCTTTAGAGTTCTCATGGACTTCTTGAATGCTTCTTTGATGAAAGCTTTCCTTGTCCAGTTTAAATGGATGCTTTTTTTTTTTTTTTGCTAGGTTTCAAATTGTGGACTCAGATAGACTTCTGAAAGCAATTGGTTGCAGAGGATTTAAAGTAAAAAAAAATGCATACATGAGTTCAATTTGCAACATATTTTTAAAGACGTGTTCTTTTTTTCCGAGAGAGAAAAAGAACAAAGATCTAAAGAGAAAGATCTAAAGAAGCCGGCGCTCAGAAACAACTCCACACACCTCCAAACTTCACAGCAGAAGGTAACTTGATGTACAGACACATGAAATCCATTCTCATCTCTTCAAAAACTATGGTACAAACAATCTGTTCTGGAGATCTGATTAGAGAAACACATCTGACAAGGCTGCCTGTTCTGAGTATAAGTTTGGGGGGGGGAGTGGAAACAGAAAAAACATCAATTAAATATTTAATGATCATCTATGTGCTAGATTATTCTTGGCTGCAACATGAAACTTTCTGACTCCTCTTGCTTTCTTGACAAACAGTGCCATGAAAAAAAAACAACCTCTGAAATATTGCAAATTGCTGGCTTTCCTCTTTATATTCTGCAATAAACTTGAACTAATAAGAAAGAACATGTTCACCAATGGAATTTATTGGGATTTAGCTCCTAATTAACCAGGTTTGGTTTTATGTGTCCCTTTGTTTCTAAGTCTTTTAGATTAGACCAAATAACCCTATGCTGTCTCTGGCTTGGTTTTCAGTGAAAATATGTGTGGCCTCCGTTTGTAAGTGGATAAGCATGTTTCCCAATGTGTTTACCTTTGGTTTACCAAAACACTCAGAGCTCTTGTGGTTGCTGATGGACAGTAAGCACAAGCAACTATAGTGTGAAGAGCACTATTAAGCACCAGACGTGGGCCGGATATCGGTATTGAGGCACACCAAGGTTTTAAAAAGTTACATTTTGAAAACTGCAAAAAACTTTTTTTTTCATCATTCAGTCTTTTTAAAGAGCCAAAGAAAGAGCCGATCGTTGCTCTTGCTTCATATTTAGAAAGTCCTTGTCCAACTGGACTGTGAACTTCAGGATCAGCCTCACACACTTTGCAGCCCCACAAACAAGTTTTCCTCCAGGATTGTCCTGCACTTAGCTCCACTGATTGATTTTAGATCATTTTGTAAAAAGAAATGACACATTTTTGAGTAAATACTGTGAAACTGTACTTATTTATTTGAGCTGCAAACAGCATTTGTTTACCCCTAAATTATGAAACTGTTTTGAACAACGTCAGCAGTGAAAACCATCTTCTCTTTTCTTGTGTAAATAAATGGATAAAGCAGATCTTATTATCTTGCTTTTATGTGTTCCTTCAGATCTCGTATCAATGAAGAAGACAACACAAGATCATTTTTGGAGCATGAATGGAGCAGAAAAAGTGGCCTGTGGTCCATCCATACTGGTTAATTGAGCCAGTTAACGTTAAAAAAAAAAAGACTTAAAAGCCCAAGTCCCCCTTGACACTGATGGCTGTCCTATAAGGGACTCTCAGTCGGGCCCTCAGGTCTTTTGATAGGGCACTTGCCATCGTCCTTAGGGGCCGTTTCACCCCCCACAATAAACAAGCAGCCCTTTGTCACCAAGAGAAGGGAGGGGGGTCTTAAGGGTTCCTCCTCGTTATTATTTTCTAAAGTAATTATACCTTATTATCTGTGTTTACTTTAGCGGGGGTGCGAGCATGCAGGTGTGGGCCATTCTGCAATGGGTTGGCAGTCTCTCTGGTAAATGCACTCCTGAGTTAAAAAAAAAAAAAAAAAACCCTCACCCCTCCATCTTTACTTGGTGGTTTTTGTGGGGGGGTTAGTAGTAGTATTGTAGCCCCACTGTTAATTTCAGCCCAACAAAAGAAACGTGCAATTATGGCTATTATAGTAGCAGCTGCACGCTTCCTAGCTGTGCAACGACAGCTTCATCCTCACCCCGTCGCACTGCTGAAGGGATCGAAGAGAAAGGGGAGAAGCGGAGAGAGAGGCAGAACTGAACCGAGGGAGCTGAAGCGGTCACAGTAGCCTCTGCAGAAAAGAAAAGGAAAATATAGCCTGAGAGGCTGGTGTGTTTCTACAGTGCAGACGCGGCAGGGACTCTCGCCCACAGGCTTGTGGGCCTTGAGAACAATGGAGCTGCCATCTCCCAACATGAAGTGTTATGAAATAGTTCTCGCCACAGTTCGATTGGCTGCTCTCTTGCATGTGGCCTCAGAACTGCGTGGGCTGAGGGAGAAAAAGAAAAAAAAAAAAAAAAAACGATTTGCAAATACGAGAATGCTTATCAAAGAGTCTGGAAGAAAAGAATCAGTTTGCAGCCTTTAGGAGCTCAGTGATGCAAAGTTTAACTTCTTGTTTTTTTGTTTTTGTGGAAATGATTGAACTTATGCCTATTATTTGGCATATTTAACAAGAGTCACCGAGACTCGTTCAAGACAGATTGCCAACGACGGTGTAACAACAGATGCAAAAATTAAGAGCACGACTGAATGGGACGGAAGAATTACAGGCTTTGTGATCTTTGTGTGGCTGAATATCGACGGGCCCATTGAGGCCCTCGACTGCGTCAAACACTGGGGAGCAATCTTAACGCTCTCAGCACAAACAAAATAGTCACAGGTCCTCCTCTGTTCCTCTCACTTACCGATTTCTCTCACTCGAGTGGCTTCCCAGCCCAACGCATGAGCATCTGAGCCCAGGCCTCTTAGTTTCACGGGCATAAACAGATCTAAGCGACCTGCACGTCAGAGCCAAAACACCAAACCTTGCTTTATTTTCTGCAGCCTGCCTCGGCACAATGTTTTATTTTGTTCATTAATAACTATATCAGCGGCAGCTGGAGCATGCAACATAGACTCTGTCCTCAAGAGATCTGTTTGGCTGTGATATACAGATAATTGAGATAACTCAAAGTAAACAGGGATTTGGTATTTTCCCTGAAGAAGTGACTGTCAGATGCTTGTCAACATGCTTAGACTTTCTCAGTCTTTGAACGTGCAAATCAGAGCCTATGTGCTACCATTTTTCCAAAATTTTAAGCCTTCAATGCTTAATAGCTCAACGTGAGTTACTTAGAATCTGGTGTAATCTGGCTCTGTTGAAACAAAGGCAGACGGCAGTGGAGAAACCAAAGCCTTAACAAATGCAACTTAGATTAGTCATAAGTGATCAGTTTATTTTTTAAGCATGTGTAAACACCTCAATATTTACTTGGGCAACAGATTGTAAACACAAGAGAGTGAATCCATCTACACCAAGTGTACAGATATTACTGCAGAACAAAAATTTGCTGTAAAACCTGTGGCTGTGTATCGTTGTCAAGAGGAAGCGGACTTTGGACCCCTTGGTCTCACTGGCATCCATTTCACCTCATTGGGACTCTTGGACCAAGAGTGTTGAAAACACAGAGAAATCATTTCACTGGAGGAGTGTGGCAGGATTAAATTGGCCTCTGGTTCAGTACGAGAGTCCCTGCTGTGTTGAGCGGAAGAGAAGGGCCTGGCTGGCAGTAAGGGGCAGGCCCAGGCATGGCAGGCCCCATGCTGAGACCCCCTCCCCACCTCTGACAAACACGGCAGTGGATAATCTCTCCTTCAGGGACTCGGCTCAGCGCTGTGGGGCTGAAAAGGGAGGAGAGGAGGGAAGGAGGGGGGCGTTGTGCAGCTTGGCTCCAAGGAACAGACTCTGGATGTGTGGCATCCACAGAAAGCACACATACACGCGCTAGCTCGGATTGTGTGCACAGTTTATGTACGTCTCAATTTTCTCTTGTCTCACACTTTTTGTTCACTCCTTTGTCACACTGTCATCTCCTGACAGTTATCAGTAAAAATACTGAAGCCAAATAATACATTTCAGTTCGTGCAGCACAGCAGTCTGAGTGGAATTCAGAAATATATGTAACCCAAAGTTAAAGAACAATTTTAGAGGAAAAAAGGTAGTTTAGCAGTTCAAGATGGGGGGTTTTCCCCCTAAGATTAAACCATTCTAAAAATTGAACATATTTCAACCCAAAACAAGGTTCTCTTGTATACCTGCAACAAAGTTATGGTGTATGTACCACAAACCTATTGATTAAATTGTATAAATACAGGATATTACTTGAAGATTCCCGATTTTAAAAAAAATAAAAATTACCACTACTTAAAGATACGTTAAAATAATTTAGGATTAAAATTAAACCAGGTACTAATGGAAGTAGAGCTTGCTAGCAGAAAAAAAAAAAAAAAAAACTCAAACATTTTTCCTCCTAAACATCAGTTTTTATTACAAAAAACGAATGAAACAAATTATAATCCTTGAAAGTCTTCTTGTGACGAACGGCCATCCAGAGATGATCAAACATAAATGTCCATGTCCAACGTCACTGAACAGTGAATTAGTGCGAGCCACTATGACGTCTCCATCTTGTAACCATGTTTTTCCAGCTCCGCTCTGCAGGAAGGAGAAAGAAAATAGAAAAGATCAAGTCAGCAGAGATGATTACTGGTGGGTGGTTGGGGCATAAGTACCCTCTGGTATTGATTGTAAGAACCATTAAGAGATGGAAGAGAGAGAGAAAGAACTACATAAATATTAGATAATGCATGCAGCTATGGATTTGATGATTATACATACAGATGGCAGCTGTGCCCTTAAACAATAATGATATCTTTAAGAAACAACGTAATGGTAGGTCTATTGTAATTGAACTAAATAAAATAGCATATTACTATTACTAAGTTTCAAGTGTACTCAAACATAAACAGAGCAGCCACTTATCTATTAACAGTTATTGATTACATACGCGCCTTCAAAGCATTACAGACCTGGAGATAACTTTCCGAACATAAATTCTGTTAAGATCAAACTTAATAAAAAAAATTTTATGTCATATACTGATTTTTAGACATAATTAGGGCATTAAAAACTAGTCATGAAATATGAAATGGTACACTACCATTAATGGAAAAGTGAGCTAAAAGGAGCAGAAAAAGACAATCTAAAAACAGCAGGACAGTTAGAACCTCCTCCCCTACATAATTAGCCCCACCATATATCAAAGTTCAAGACTCCCGGCTGCACAAAACAGGAAGAACATGAGGTAAACAAAAATATTTGTGACCCTGATGTAACTTTTGGTTTTGATACAACTTTTGCTGAGAATATCAAATGAGGCTACATTATTGTTTGATGCAACAATGTTTATACAAATATCTCATATCTGCACCATTACATGAAACCCAGATAGACATCTTCAAAATAGTATAAATCGGTGAAATAAAAGCTGTAACTGTTATTGTATCTGCACAGCAAAACATAGGGGTCTCAGTGAATCATACAGGGGCCAGAGGAAGAGGATTTAAAATGCAAGTTAAATAAATTCAACACTCCTCAAGGGAGACAGGAGACATAAAAAATAAAAGAACATTTATTTCCACTGTACTGTTCAACTTGGTGTGTTGCTGTGCTTAGCTAAGTGAGAACTTTAATATAATTTGTAGTGCTACATTAGTCATTACCTCAGCTGGTTTGAGAAATCGTCTTCTACGTTGTCGTCGTCCCAGTTGTCTTCCCAAACATGAGCATCTTCATCTTCATCCAGCCCCGTCCAGTCTGACATTTACAGCAGATCAGTTTGAGTTACAATTCTATATTTGTATTTTAAACTCTCTGACAAAAAGTTAAACAGGAAAAAGCCCTTTTTCTATAGCCGTCTACAACAAAGGAGGTGTATAATGCTGAAGTTTTGGTCCGACAAAACAATGTTCGACTGACCTTAAGATAAGCTGAATTTTAAATCAAACAAATAGTCTGCTCATAAAGTTTTCATTATGTAGCAGACCAATAACCATGTATTGTTTTCATCAATGTAATGAAATGTATTTATTCGTGAGCTCAGGCTTAATCAAATTGGTGCTAAAAACATAAAAACATTGCCTACGTCAAAAGTGGTAAAAGTAGTGTAAGCAGGGCTGCATGCCATATTCAGACACACATCCTTTTTGTCTGCTAAAGTTAATAATAAAATAAAACATTTTCTTTATTATAAAGTCGAAAAATATTCAAGAAGATCTTTACTGTATTCACTTCAGGTTGTAATGTTCTCTGTTAATGCCTATAAAAGGTTTAATGTGTAATATGTGTCATGTTTCTACATAAACAAGCCTTCTGGCTAAAAGTAGAGCATGTATACGAACATTTGCTGAAAATGTGTTTTCACAAATAACGCCATTTTCTTCTGTTTAAGTTCACAACCTTTACATATTTCAATGCAAACTGTGTCTCATTTTATGACATCGTTGTGACACACTGCTAGCTGCGATGAGCTATAGCTTATACAATAAAAATGAGAAGTGATATGGCAGAGAAACATTACATGCAAGTTTTCTGATACAGTCCAGAGATAACATCTTAGAAGATTTGATTATTGTGGTTAAATAAATCAGTCTCAGTGGAATGTTTTTTGTTTCGGTTAGCTAGCAAATGCTAATGCGGCTAGCCTAGCTGAGTCACTGTACGCGGCCTCGCAGCGATAATTTTAGGGCTGCGGACATCCTGCTCAAAGTTAAACGAGCACTTTATATATTCACAAAACACGCAAAATATTTACCCTCAGCTGGGAATTCTTCAAACTCATCGTCCTCCTCCAATAAGCCCAAGTCTACGGTCTGCTTCTTGTCTGACATGTTAGCTCTGTTGCTGTGTGCTGTTCCGTGATGAATGGTTCTCTCACACCGGGGAATTATGGGAAAGTGAGGCTGTTCAGGCGGGTGGCTACTGCGCAGGACAACGCAAAAGTCAT
This sequence comes from Alfaro cultratus, assembly GCA_903066825.1. NCBI lineage: Eukaryota > Metazoa > Chordata > Actinopteri > Cyprinodontiformes > Poeciliidae > Alfaro > Alfaro cultratus. The sequence goes on along the minus strand of CAEFZX010006181.1, from coordinate 3,691 downwards.
CGCTCTCACGCTCAAGCAAAGCTACAGTAGTTTACTCCAGTAATATGATTGTGGATAGAGACTCAGCTGAGGGCAATGAAATCAAACCACCTGACAAACTGTTTGAAGTAGAATAATTCAGAGACATAAAAAAAGATAGAAAGAAATTTTTAATCAGACATGGAATTAATAATATCAGTATGATTATAATAAATGTATTTGGCACACAGGAAGATGGCAACACAAATATCAAAAACAGAAGTGCTAGAAGATGTTTCTTAAAGTAGATTGATTTGTTCATTTATAAAATAAGATTAAAATGCACATAGATGTTTTTTATGATAATTAATTATATTTATTAAAAATACATTATAAAATAAAAACTTTTTAAGGATTAAGTATGAGTTTTAAGTCCTCTTTAAGCATTTAATTAAGAATAGCATATCTTTACGGCACAAACTTAGACGAAAAAAACTTCTGCATAGGCTTATAGATCTATACTTATATTGACTTTTGATAGAATTATTGAATTTTGACAACATTAGGTACTCAATTAAAAACGAAGTGTGGCACTTAGAAGAAAGAGGGGAAAAAAGATAGTAAAATAGCTCTTACCTTGACAATATTAATAAATATAAGGTATTGTGTTGATGTACTGTATATTACTCCTATTGTTGGTTCACACATTTTGCATCAGAATGCATTAATACAAAATGGATAAATGTCAATTTATAATCTTTAACCGTTACATAATATCATTTGTGATAATAAAAAAAGGCTTTGTTCTGTAATAACATTGTTTAAGACATTAAATGTTTTCTACGTTTAGGCTTGTAGTTACAGCTAGAGCCAATGCAAAGGAGCTGTTTTTGTTTTTTATGTTTTAAGTATGGAGAGAATTAATGCAAAGACTGACAACAAGAAGGCCAAGTAAATATATATGGAGATATTTGAGCAAATAAACACCTCTTCTGTAAATTTCTCTGTGCTTGTTTCTCTCTTCCCCCAGCTATCACACACACTTTTTTCCTATACCACTAGAAAGCCCCTTTTCCTCTAAACAAACGCACTCCAGCCATTGGAGTTTCTATACACATTCATCTGGGAACAAATGCACTTTGTAACCCATGCGGCTCACTCGAATAATGAAGCGGCAGCCACAGCTTAGGATGTATTTTAGATAAATGGGAGCGCACATTTACCACAAAACCACTCACGCCACAATGGAAATTGCTCTGCAGCTGTCACTTGTTGACAGACGGAACAAACCACAAACTTAGGCACCGCGTACTTATTCTATTTTCAAATTATTTTGTAATCATCCTAAGCCTTTGCACATGACAATGCCACAACATTCAGCGGAAAGAGGAAGAAGACTTGCAAAGAAGTCAAGGCTAAAGTGTTTAAACAATGCCATCCGTGTGGACGTAAAAATGCACAGCAGCATATCGCAGAAATAAAACACAGCTGTAAGTTCAAAACTTTTAATTTTAAGAATTTACAAATTAAGAGAAAAAAGAAAGAAGAAACTGATATTACAGCTGCTCTGGAGGTGATGAACACATTTAATTTTAAACAATGCCATTTAAAAAGTGCAAATATCACTTGGAGTTTTTCCACATTTTGTCCTGTAAACTTTCATTTACTAATTATATAATCAACAGATCACAACAAAGTTTTGCAAAACTGTTAAAGGGCAGGAATAGGCTACATGGTTTTCAAAACTTTCCAGATCAAACTATTAAAAGCATGGTGTGTAGTTGACTCCGCCTCCCTGAGCCAGCACTTTGTAGAACCACCTTCCTATTCAATCACAGCTGATTTTTCAGATCTTACCACAGATTCTCTATTTAATTTTGGCCTGAACTTTGACTGGGTCATTCAAGATCATTAATATTCCCCACCCTCTCTTTCTGCTCTTCTCTCTATGCCTGAACTGTATCTCCACTCAAAATTTTGCATAATAAATAATGTATAATTTTCTATCTGCTTCACCACTGGTGCGTCACATAAACTCTCAAAAAACCCATAAAAATTTGTTGTTGCAACAAGACAAAGTGCTCAAAAATTCAAGAGGTAGGAATACTTTTTCCAACACTGTTGTTTTGCATTTAAAATGAACAGTAATATTAACTGACTGTCAAAATGGCACCTCTATTCAAAGAGTACCAGTTACATTGGAGGTATTTAGGTACTCGTAGCTGAGAAGTGTCTGTTTACAAACTAAGCTTGTGCTCCTCATATCTATTTTTAAGACCAGAAGCTTGAAATTATGGGATCAAATTGACTGAATTTGCCAAAAAAAAAAAAGTTTCTTTCACTTCTTCCATCGTGGAGCATTTAATTATGAATGCTGCTCTGTCTCGCTTTGAGCTCCCCTCCCTGAGGCATTGCTGAAGTCTGGTTCCCGTGTCACTCAGTTTCAGGTGCAAGTGAAGTCCTGGGAAGTAGCCTCAACGTCCGCCCGGCATACCTGAGACTGCAGTTACACTGCGCCTGGCGCCTGCAGTCTCTCTGCTCAGGATAAAAAAAAAGAGAAAAGGAAAGGGGGGTTCATAGACTGGGAGATCCAACATGGCCACTGGAGACTGACTCCACCGTGACTTGTGTCTGTGTAGCAGCATCACATTTCTGCCCTTTCACAAAGCCCTCTGGGAAAGGACAGGTCGGCAGACACAGTAAGTGCACCTACTGAGACAGAGCAAGACTCCGACTGAGGCACTGCCCTTCCAGTCTGACAGTCTGCACCCCGTTCTCCCAACGCCCGCCCTGCTGTTTCCCACAGGCCTTGTTCATAATGTGGCCTTCAGGCATCGCAGAGGGTCAGGGATGGAGCAAGTAAAGGAGAAAGTTCTCCACCAAATAATCCAGATTACCTCCTAAAGATAACAGAGGAGCCTTCATTTTCCACTCGTCAGAGAAAGTGACAGGGCATTGAGGGAAAGCTGTCTGTCTTCAGCGCTGTCTCGTCATGAACTGACTCTACCCTAGAATAAAAGGGAAGATTATTTGTACGTGCTTATTTAAACACAAGGGGGTTTACAGAAAACTAAAGGAACAGCAGGAAGAAAAATTATATTAAAGAAAAGGAATAAATTAGGGGGAATAAAGGTTGCATTTAAGCATCAAATTAATACAAACATTTTTTTAAAAAAAAGTTAATTTAACTGCTGGTTAAAGTAAAATTAAAATGTGCCGATTAGGTCATTTTTGACTTTGAGGAGAAAGTTACAATAAACTTTTTTGATTTAAAGAATCCTGTTATTAGGGATTCTATCTTTTCCTCTATCTCTTTTATTCTCTTCTATCTGCTTACGTACACACTGTAGCTTACATAACCATGTTATGTGTGACTGCCATCAGTCATATGTAAGCAGACTGGAACTGATCAGACTACCCTCGGAGGAATAAGAATCCATAACACCGTTTTTCTCTCAAGCTGGTTTTAGTGGTCCAGATTTTAACCTGGTAAACGACTCTCAAATGTTCTTATGTCCAAAACAGGGTGACTGGTTTTTAAAATCTGTCATATCATCAATTAGCGAGCCAGAGCAGGGATCTTAATTTCTGTGTGATATAATAATTTTTTCTAGTGTTGGTTGAGACTCTGGCAGCAGAATTCTAGATAAGCTGCAGCTCTCTGTTTCATTCATTCAACAGAGGCTACAGCCCACTTTCCATGGGAAAACCTCTATGGTGGTAATACGTTTAA
>CAEFZX010006179.1:0-54178 GCA_903066825.1 Alfaro cultratus | reverse complement strand
CAAAGTAGCAACCTTTAGCTGTGATTACTACTTTGCACACACTCTGCATTCTCTTGATGAGCTTCAAGAGGTAGTCAGTCACCTGATATGGGTTTCACTTCACAGGTGAGCCCTGCCAGGTTTTTCTACAATCTAATCTACAATTTTCATAGTCATGAAAATAAAGAAAACCATTTGAATGACCAGGTGTGTCCAAACTTTTGGTCTGTAATGTATATTTTTATAAAAGTTACTATACGGCTTTAAATCAAGGCCAAAAACCCACCTGTTTAGAGTCGCCTTGGATTCATAATAACTGGAATAGTGATCAATATATTTCATGTACATTTTCTTTCATTTGACAAAATTTCAGTTTCATGATTGGTTGTGTAAAGCACTTTGAACTTCCTTGTTAATGAAATATGTTATACCAATAAATTTAACTTGAAACTACATTACTGACATTTCCAGAAGGCATAAACATTTGCAAAAACACAAAAAATTACAAGACAGTCTTCAGTCTGAAACTGCATATAGAAAGAAAAAATATGCTTAAAACAAGCTGAAGTGTTACCTGGGAACAGCAACAATATAAACAGAGGTGGGTTTGTGTGTGTGTGCGTGTGTGTGTGTGTGTAGCAGCTCACTTAGGTGTGACTAATGGGGGGAATGAGGAGAACGGTGAGAGAACACGTTGCTGAGGAGGGAAATCTCCTGTGTAATTGTTTGAAATTAGCCTTTTGACATTGACAATAAGGAGCTTCTGGAGGGCCCTCTGTGTGCCATGATAATGCTTTGTGACACGGTCGGGGTCCAGGTGGGAGGTCCAAATACCACACGGCTGATTAGAGGCCCCCCGACATGAAACAGACTGAGGGATCCACCTCACAGGTTAAATCTCAGGGCATGGGAGAGGAACATCAGGCCATCAGGTTCTGATGAGCCTTCCTTCTGGGCCAGAAGAGGGAAAATAAGATCCGGACCAGCTCCAACATGCCCCCCGCAGAAAACAGCACCATGGATTTAGTGGCTGAGATGTGCAATCACGTTTCACTTGACAAGATGCTTCTGTAACATCCATTACAGGGAGTGACAGGCGACGTCACTGCTTGGTAATCACTTTAGTCCCTAATGCTGCTTCATAGGTCTTATTGTCCAACTTCACCTCTCACTGACGGTCAGAACCAACCTTTTTATGTCCGCTCTCGTCTTTTAAAGCTGCCAATAAATCATCTGTAGTCGCCAACAAAATGTCGGAGAAGATAAACACCGCTGATGACCAGCCGTGACTCTTCAAAAGGCTGGGATTATGTTAGCTTGCCATCCCTCAACCGAATGGGCTGAGAGGAGATTAATTACTGAAGATGGCTGAATTAATCTAAGGATATGAGTGGGAACATTTGAGGTGTTGCAGATTTTGCAATCATATTGTTATTATTATTATTATTATAAAAAATAAAAAAAAGAAACATGTCCTCATTTCCAATGAGCACCTACAGCCTGGAGGGGCAGTATTATGTGTTTTCCAGACACATATCGGGCATTTTATAGCGCAACCAAGCAACTATGTTACCTTGATTTCTTTAAAAAGGTTATATAGATCATTACTTAAAAGAAATTTCACCTTATAATGTAACACCTTGGAATTGGGTCTCTGTCTCTTTAAAAACTCCTGCTCTTTGTGAAAATCCACCTTCAGGAAGTCATCACAACATGGCTCCTCTATTAACCCTTTAATAAGGTTTTAACCAGCATTGCTCTGAGAAGTAGCTCCTATAATGAGCTCAGCAGATGCGCAGTTCTACCAGGTGTTTGCTAATTGCTGCTGGCTAGTCTGAAGGAGTGCTCTGTGAGGTGGAAGCTTGGAAACTGCAGCTCTGAGAAGAAGCAGCACCTCTAAAGCGGAATTAGGTCCACCCAGATGTTTTCAACAACTGAATGGTTGCTTTGACAGATTAACCAATTTCTCAAACATGCATGAAAGAATCAAAGCAACAGTTCAGGTATGTTTTTGATACAGAAACAAACCTGAAGAATAGCATTATAACATGATGTAAGGAGAATAAAAGTTTATTTCATATAATACTGCCCCCTTAAAGAGTGTAATTTATGATCAAATCAGGAGCTGATGAATGTCTGCTCTCTGCTCAACAGTTTTATCACATCTGGGAACTGCAGGACAAATTTACCACAGTAAGGACTGCAGCAGCACAAAAAGCACCTCAGAGAAACCGCTTGTCTGCATTGATATGATGAATGTATGTTTGTAAAGTGAGGAGAGGTACAGAATGCGATCCAATCGCTGCAAAAAGAAAACACGTCTACAAGATATTTCATTTCAGCGGCCGTAGATTTAGCAGAGCTCTTGAAAGAATGACCGTTGGTTTGAAATTGTTTTCACATTTACTTTAAGGACCTTCATAAGTCATGAGATGAGCATCTATCCAGGCCAACCCATCGGTGGTTGGGGTAACCGGAGGGTTCCAGTTTCTACTCACCGCGTAGCAGCAGACGGCCAAACAAGTTGTGGTCCCTGGCTGTTGTGTTGCAATTCCAGCGGTGGTTGCGGAATTGGTGCTGGCACTCAGAGATCCACTCCTTCACCCCGGCCCCAATGGCCTGCATCACCTTGGGGTGCTGGCGGCAGAGTTGGCGCTGTTTGTTCACCAGGCCAGGGATGTTGTCACACATCACCTGGGAGCCCAGGGTGCCCATGTACCTACATGGTGAGGAGGAGGGAACAGTGACATGTCAAATATTGAAACACATGGCACTCAGCTTTGTAGAGGCAAACAGCTAAACATTTAAGCTATGCTTTCATTTAAAAATGCACAACAGGGGGCATTAATGCTTTCTTAAAAAAACATCTATTATGATAATAAAACACTGTATGTGGTTTAGTTGAACAATTTACTTTGACTTTAAACTACATCAGATTGTCATAAAATTACTAATAGCCCAACATGGAAGGAGTTAATTGGAAACTCAAGATGAGATTCTTTAGTAAACAGTTTATCAAATCTCATAGTGATAAAACTAAAACTGATTTATGTTGGAGGGATTGGAAGCAAACTGGTGACCATTTACATATTTTCCAGGATTGTCCGACTTTAGATCACTTTCTAATGCCAAAATAAACATCAAGCCTGAAAACATGAAATAATTAAGGACTGAATGTTCTGCTCTGTGTGTTTTATGGTGTTGAATCCTCATACATATAGTGGAGCTGTTAGTTTGTTGCTATGGCAACGAATCTGCGTGTCGCTAACCGACACGGAAAGTGAGAAAAAAAAAAACGACTAGAGTGGTTTTGAGTTGTTCTTAAACGTTTTTCTGCGTTATTCTCCCTTTGCTGTGGCGCAATGTAAAAATGAAGAACACCTACATCCCCAGGTTCCATTTAGTTCACTTAATCGTTCTACCGCGGCAGCGCGGAAAAGAATCGTTCTTTTGTCTTCCAGCGCATTCGCGAAATTTCTGAACGTAAACAGAGACATGTCTAAGTGGCATCAGCTGATGAAGGCTGTACTTGTACGTAAAGGTTTTACCACTTTTCTAAAATTGCAGTGGAATTTTCACTTTTGAGTTTGTTCACTCTGCAGCCTGTTGTTGGTGTTTTGAACTGACTTTAGCTGCTGCTGTTCAGGCGCAGAACAGCTCAGCGCAATGTGCTGCAGCAATGTGCTGCCTGCCTGCAGCTCAGCTGGTAAAACGTTAGTTTCTTGGGGATCTGCTCCACCAGCTGCTGATGGTTGGTGGATCCTCCGCTCGGTTTGGTTTGATCACCGTCACGTCGTTCCAGGTCAAACTTCTATTTTTTACTGCATACTTTACAAATACTTTCGGTCATTCCTAGTCTTTGATTGTCGGGTCATCGAGCCAAAGTTGTGAAAACTGATTTATGGTGAGGCGCAGAATGACTAGTTAGGCAGGTCCAGCACTACGCATGCGCACAGCAGCTCGGAGTCTATCAACGTCAGCTCAGGTCCTGTGATTAGTTATCATTTTAATACAGATTTTAGTTAAACAAACTTAAAACAAGAAGTGAGCATCAATGGAAAATTAAAAATATTTTGAAAGGTGATGAAAAATGTACCATCCTTTACTACCCTGAAAATCTCACTTTGTCCAAGGAGAAATTTGAACCATATCGTCCTTCCTGAAATAATGGCCCGAGTCATTTGGAAGATAACGATGTTCAAATTTGACCTGCACTCAAGTTAAAATGTTGTGTCTTGAGTTAATGCCTCCAAATCTGTTTAATGGTATCAATGAAAGTGATAGTTCACTCTTTGCTCAAGGCACAACTTCAAACACTTTTTTTTTTAATGGAAAGAAGGTTTTTCCTTTTTTTTAAAGTTTGCGTAATGGAAACTAAATCATTGCTAAGTTTCATTTGAAAGTGAACTTCTGTGCTCCTGTAATTGACCACTTTGGTTGAACTATTTTCCATATTCATTTGATATATTTATTTTTATTCATTCCGTACTTTTTTGATACTTGTTCTTACTTCATTGTAAAAAAAAAAAAAAAAGAAGGAAAAAAAAGAATTAGATCAAGCTACATTCTTTAAATTTAAAACTTAAAGATAAACACTCAGCTGTGTTAATATTTAAAAGTATAAAAGCGGGAATTTGGACACAGTCACCTTACAAACATTAATTAATGAATCGTGCAAAAATAACAAAAGCAGGTATTAAATTGAACTGGAAAGCCTGAAAACTGATCTTGTACAAATATTCAATGTAGAAAACACTGCGAAAGCAAACATGTACCAAATTATTAAGAGGAAACCTTCATTAGAAGTTACAATAGATTACTATGAGGGGGATTTTGCGTTGTTAAACAGTAATAAACTGAAACAACAGAGCGACACTCACCACCAGGACGCATCGACCTTGGCCGTCAGCCAGCAGGTTGTTACCGATAGAAAAAAACATATTCCACTTGGCAAAAAGTTCATATTAAGCATTTGGTTCTTTATGGATCTGCGCGGAGCATTTCCATGGATGGGAGAAACATTTGAAAATAGATATATATAATGCTAAAAAAATTAAAAAAAGTAGGTGGGTCAACAAATCAAGTCTGATAAAGTACAGAGAAGTGAGAGCAAAGGCGACCTGCGCGTAAAAGCCAGAGCGTCTTAAAACCCCGCAGATCCTCACAGGGACAGACGGTGATGAGCGATCAGCTTCAAACGCTTTAAACAAGGGGTGGGCAGGCTGCCGCTTCAGGAATGAAGGAAGAAATGAGATGTCTCGGCGTATCTGTTCGGGCTGGTTTGACACCAGACAGGTTTTGGCTCGGGTCCAGACCCGGACCGGGTTCCCTGCCACCAGCTGATGCACCTCCCTCAGTCCAACGGCACTGGAGCAGGATTTGATCCTGCGCGCTCAGAAAGCAGAAGCAAAAAATAACAAAAAAAAAAAAAAAGGTCTGTCGCGATCCTCGAGAAATGCGAATAAATCTTAACGGAGATTTAAGAAGCCAGTTCAAAATGACTGGACGGTTCGTCTTAAAGCACTTTATAATCTGATACTTTGGTGAAGATGACGCACAGGTGTCAAATACTCTCCATTCCCAAGAATGACGCACACTTCATTTCCAGTCATTTACAACCTCATCCTTCGCAAACTCAGAACTGAGGGGGTTTGTTGTATTTTATTTATTTCATTTTTAAATCAAACACTCCGGTTCTCCCACAGCAACACCTAAAGGTGATGTGTCCATCAACTGGATTATTTATGGGCGTCTTTTTGAAGTCTCCAGAGGAAATCTGTAGCCAGTGTCACTCGGTATTTCCTCCGACTTTGATCAGGCCCGAGTGTATGTGGAGATCCCGGACCCACACCAGACCAGATTAATGGGGAAATTGGATTTTGCACATGATCTCCGTGGAAGAGAAGCAGGAAAAAACCCCGACAAGTCAAAGGTTTGGAACAGTTAAGAGCTCGACTTTGATTTTGCAGTAGTCGTGATGCGTCACAAAACTCTTGCTTTCATTAAAGCATTCAAATATACACAAGGGTCTTTATATGTTAAGAGTGAACCTGGAATTAATCTATAGAATACAAAAAAGGAAGAACTGCTTTTGCACATCTCTGATTGGTAGACCAGTTCACTTTGAATTTCAAAAATTCAACTGGTTACTGAGAAGTTTGACCCATCAAAACCCACATCAAATAAACTTTATTTCAGGACAAGATTTTCAGATAACCAGTCAGAGATCAAAATGATCAACAGATGAAATACTGAAAACACAAAATCTTTTTCCTCTATTTAATAAAATCCTCTAGACTACAAACTCTCCATTTTCCACCTATAAAAAAAATGAATCTACAAGATTGATTTTAGTTTAATGAGAAAGTTAGGGATAAATGGCTAACTTAAAACTACTGTATTAAAATCTTTCTACACCTAGCAAATAATCTTTAATGTTTACTTTGTTTCTTCTCTGAGGCAAAAAGGAAAACAAAAATCAGTCTTTGCCAAGAAAAGCCTAATTTGTGCACCTCCACTGAAAACCTCGATTACAAACTAGAATGTCTTTTTGAACTTCTGCTGGGAAGTCTCACTGCTAAATAGCTAACATGTCTACATTTGCTTATTTTTTTAAAGGTATTTTTCTGGCTCTGATGGTCTTTATTTGAGAGTGAAAGCGGGTTGAGATTGGCCAGGATTCAAACCGCTGACGGCCACGTTGAGGACTTTACTCCTGCACCATCGCCGCACTCTTGATGTTTTGTTGTTTGATTCAAACAAAGAGGATGAACTTCTTACAAATATGGGAAAAAAATTGAAAGTGAAAATGTCCCAATTTTTTATTTGGCAACAGAGGCAAAATCTCTTGGTTAACCTTCATCTTAACTCAAAACACTTTTAAAAGCAAAATCAAACTAATTACAAAAAGAAAACAGAAGGAAGACAAGTTAAACTCCCCAAGCATGCCTAAAACGTAACTGTTTTATATAGCTTCCAGTAATCAAATAAGACATTAGAATGAATCCTTTCACTGCTGTATGTATGTTCTGGTGTTCATGCAACCCTTGAAGGTTTGCAGAGGAACAGGAAGAGAGCGGCTCCCAGCATGCTCACACCAATTCCAGTCACAGCCCAGAACCAGACTCTCTGCTGGGAATCAGGTTCAGGAAGCTGACAGAAATCCTTAGCTGCGTCCATCTGAAAAAGAGAAAAGTGGACTGATGTCAAGAAAGACACAAAGTGCTTTAATATAACCAGAAAAATGCTAAATGCACCAGGTACTGCGCTGCAAAATGATGTCTGACGTCAGGCAGGAAGCAGAGGGCATTGTTCCTTAATCCAGTCGGGATTATGACAGAGTTTCAGGATCGACTGTGTGGGAAATATCTGCTTGTGTACCAGCATGAGAACACTACCATCTTAGTTAGTGGATGAAGACATGTCTGGGCCCACTGCACCACTACAGCGTGACTCGCAAAGGTGAGTCACCTAAACTTCCTGTGCCAAATCCCCCAGGAGTCACCAGGCAAGTGGAGCTGCGGATGTTGGTCAGTCAAGTCATGATGGTGAAATCTCAAATCATAGGCTGACATTGTGAAAACGGAACCGCTCTCAGTCAAGAGTGGCTTCTGGTAAACATGACTTGGGAATTTGCAGTTTGGCAGTGAACCCAGATTTCTTGGGTTTGCTGGAATTTTGACATATAGCTGCAGTTAATCCCACAAAATATGGAAAGTGTTTTTTAGTTTAGTTTTTTTTTTTACTTAGACTTTATTGTCAACATCTTATAAACTTCTTGCATTATCCAATAACATGATCTTTTTGTACAATAGCTCAAAACAAACCTATCCTCAAGTTTGAAAAGCTCCAGACTAGAGCTTTGTCTTATTATGTTTTCTATAATACTTAGCAGACCTGAAATGCCATATAGCAGCAGTACTATTTAAAATCAACTTTTTTTGAGCTGTACATCATGTTATGTCATTCTCTCATCAAAAACATACCTGGAGTGTTGCTTTGATTCTTTCATACCTGTTTGAGAAATCATTTACTGTCCTGTAGCAACCATTCAGCCATGCAAAAGGCCTAAGTGGATCTAGCACTGCCTTTGAAACACAGTTTCTAGGTTTCCATCTCACAGAGCAGCCCTTTCCTGCAACTCCCCACTCAGCTCCTTCAGACTAGGCAGACGCAATTAGCAAACACCTGGTATCATCTCCCTTTCAGTGAAACACTGGTAAAACATTGTTAAAGGGTTAATAGAGGAGCCATGTTGTGATGACTTTTTGAAGGTGGAGTTTCAGAAAGAGCAGGAGTTTATAAGGAGACGGAGGCCCAATTTCAAGGTGTTATATTATGAAGTAAAACTTCCTTTAAGTCATATTTAATATATAAAGCATTTTTATAACAACTGCAGGCAACATAGCTACTTGTTCTGCCATAAAATGACACTATGTGCCTGGAAAACACATACTGCCCCTTTAAAGTCATCTGATAAAGTTCACCTTGTGTTTTTTAATCCAACCTTAAGTCATTGGAAAAAAAGGACACTTGATGTAGTCTTAAACAGGCTCTAAAATGTTGTTCATCTAACCTCAAGAGTATGAAATCAGTAACATAAAGCTACATAAATGAAAAATGAAAATAAATAAATAACCAAGAATACCTGGACTGTTTCCAGATGACTTATTGAGGAAAGCAGTAATCCCTTGATTACTCTTCAGTGTGATACTACTTATGTAAAACAGGCAACTTCAGGTGTATTTGTATCAAACATTTCAGCAACAAGGCAGTTCAAACTGCTTGTTTCATAATTAACAACACAATAGTCAATTATGAAACGGGAAACACACATTACACCTTATCAAATTCCATTAACAAAATCATCAAGCATAATCATCATCAAATATACTGTACATATACAGATGGGATTTTAGTCTTGCTTTAAAGAAATCAGTGTTTCAGCAGTTTTGTGGAAGTTTTCTGGTCTCCAGTATAGAACCATATGTTACCAATAACAAGCTGATAAGCAGGAAGCTTAGAGAATCACTTGTTGTGGCCCATTATTTTGTGACGGGTTGGGAAGACGATATCCAAACAGTCTAAAGTCCATCATCATACAACAAAGAAGATTATTTTACAAGTACAAGCCTTTTAAGACAGTTGCAAATGTTTCCATCGAGATCAGCGACTGGAAGAGATTCTAGAAAAAAAAGCTTCTCTCATAAGATTAATGTACCATAACAACCATGAGACATCTGGAACAGCTTCCTCTGGATAGATGAGACTACAGCAGAGGTGACAGGCCAAAATGCACAGCAGCCTATCAGCACAAACACTTAATACAATTGTCAAGTGTAGTGGTGATTTGGCTTTGTTTTGCAGACAAGGACCTGGAAACTTCACATAGATAATTATTCAACAGACCGACGTAAAACTCCTTGATAGCATTTTCTGAGAGGTTTCTCAGTTTAGAACCTGACATTAGAGTCTATGTATATTAAATATGCCTACCACTGTTTTTTTTTAAAGATTAGACTCCCTTGAAAGGCTTCTTAGAACTTAGTTTATGAAATTATGGTAAAAAGAAATAAACAGTTGTAATCTTTAAAAACTACAACTTTTAAAGCTAATTTAAAGTACATTTTGTCAAAATTGGACTGGATCATTACAAACTAATAAAATACAAAACAATATATGACTAGGCCTGTTGCGATAAACAATAAGTCAATCACACAATAAATGAAAGTTATCGACCTCATTTTAATTTATCGGCTTTATCGTTTCTTCCTTTTTCTTTCTATTGATGACACTGGATGAAAAAAGGCTCAACACCGGTGCTCTCCACTGAGCCCTCCCCTCTTCATTCCCTTAGTGTAATGCCCAGCTCACACTACACAATTTTAGAATTGTCCGCCGATAGTCGGCCCATTTTCAAAATCTGAGAGACATACTAGCAGACAAAAAAAACGTAAGTGTATTGGGTTCGGTCGTGCCGTGTGGTGTCCAACAATCCAACATGTTGAACATTCCCAATGTTCTACCAACTGGACCCGATCAGTCCTAACACACACTACAGAATGATCGGTTACGATTATTGCAAGCGACAATCTTAAAACGTTGCTCGTTCAAAGATTGTCGTAAGGGGGAACATTGGAGCAAAAAATCGTGTAGTGTGAACTGGCCTTAAGGGAGGAGTGAACTATTGCATCAGGTAGTCGATATGCCCATCTTCTCTATCTAAATCTAATGATTATTGAAGGGCAATATAGTACACAGACTTAATAATCTGCACTTTTTTGGTTGAATGCAGTATTTATTTCTACTTTGGTTTTATGTTGTTTAGTTTTTATTCAAGTGCATTTTTGTTAATGGAGATTGAGAGTCAATTTTAGTTTTGTTTTTTTGTTGTTTTGTTTATTTTGTTTATCAATTCCAGTGTTAAATGTTCTTTTGAAAATAACATGCATCTATTTTTGGCAGGATATCGCTTGGATTATTATGTCATTTCCATTAAATCAGTTTAAAATGGTCTTCAAACAATATCGTTATCACAATAATTTTTGAGACAATTAATCGCTCAGCAAAATTTGTTATCGTGACAGCCCTATATATGACCTGTTTGTTTATTTTCACAACAAATTTTTATTTGTTGTGAAAAAAGGTAAACTGTTATAAAATTCAACATTCATATTATTAAAATGATTCAACAGCGTTTGAATAAAGTTCTGGTTGAGAATACTTCAGTTCCTTTGTGAACAGTCCACGTATCTCTCATAATGAAGTGGAGCTAATCAATCATAATTTAGAGTTCATTAAAGAAGCAAAGTAATCCTTTAATAAAGCTATAAAAAGATGAATACAGCACCAAAAAGTCAGTTTCAGCATGGAGACAGAAGGTTTAAAGTTGAAAGGTTCGCAGCAAACGTAGGCGATGCTAATGAAAAAAGGCGACAGATCTTTGTCCAGATCCTCTGATTAAAAGCCATGACAGTGTTCCTGTGGAGTTTTCAAAATATTTACACTTCATATTTAACATTATAAACACATCCTTTTCTAGGAGAAAGTTGTGGAAGACAAAATATTCTTCAAATAATGAACAGTAAATAAAAAACTCCAATATTAAGCTGTTTTTAGAGACGGCAAAGTAACTTTAACATCAACTCCCATCATTCCTCGAGTCGATTCAGAGAGATGTCTGTATGTTTCATATGTGGCAGATAAAAAGAGTAAGTGGAGAGTAATTTATTTATTACATGGGATCTCCAGATATTATTTATTTTGTGTGAATAGGACTAAAATTATGAATACTTTTACCCCCAGGAAAACTTGAGTGTTTGCTTTGGTAGCTAAAAGAAGGAGCTACGATGACTGGATGGGAAAAGTTTAATAATTCTGAAGTTCTGTTGGCTAAAATCCAACCCAGTCAATAACTCCACCACCACAGGTATCAGGACACTAACTTATTAATCTACTCCAATGCTTTATCTACTCCCTTCACGTCACACTCTACCTTCATTTGACAATTCTTTCTACATCTCAAACTCTCTCACCCCTCAAATCTGCAGCCTCTGGTCTGCTCCCTCCGCCTCCTCTTACCCCCCTCCTCATATCATCCCTCCACCTCGGTGTCTGTGTGCTGACAGGTCAATGTCATGCTGGGGCTGACTTATGGGCTGTGAGTATTCTGCCTTGTCAGGACCGACTCTTCTTGGAATACCAATGCAAACACATCCATATACATAGAGATTCAAGTATACACATGCAAGTGCTCCAGCACATACCTGCCACGGCTCCACAAAGTTCATATATTCCTGCATGGAACCCAGTGGTTTTGCATTTTCAAGGAAGAAAAACTCAGTAGCAGGCACTGCTGTATGAAATATATTTCAATTGACTTGTATATAGTGCTCAGCTGTGTTTATTATTTCTGTCATCATTTCTGCTTTTGCATGGATTATCTTCGTCCTAGTTGTATTCCAGACAAATTTGTGGATAGTCATGTTGGTCAACACCGCTGCAGTGGGAGGAGCTACCTGCTCTGCATCCACCTTGTACTGGTTTTCACAGTGGAAATATTCACCCTCCCCCCGCCCCATAAAAATATATAAGAATAGTCTAAAAAATTGCCTTGTAGCTCTTCCCACATTCCTGAGTTACAACAATTGCTTAAAAAAAGTTATTGTTGATGTTGTTGCTCCAAGGCATTGTATTAACATGCATCTGCAGGGTTTCCCCCAGAAAACTTGCTAAGTCTGGTGGTTGGGGCGTCGAGATTGTCCACCGGCGGTCTGCTGTGTTTTTGTATTAAAAGATGTTAAGTAGACAGGAAATTAAAAAATATTACTGTGTAATTATATGTTATGGGAAAACATTGCCAGTGAGATGCTATCTAAACCCACAACTAGTCTTAAAAACAACAAATCAAAAAACACAAAATGAATATCAATTATTTGCACGTCTGTTTAATCTACATTAAGTCAGCGGCTCCATGAGGCCCCCCAGAGCTTCAGGGGCCACATAAAGGCTAATATTTTAACACAGACCACAGATAAATAAATGTAACATTTGATTAATGAGATGATCAATGCTGCTGAATTTGATTTAATGGATTCAGCATACATAAATTAAAAGATTTTAAATTGTTTAACATTTAAATGTAAGATTTTAAGGAGCTGGCAAGTTTACTTTGTACAACTTCAAGGAACAATATTCATAGTTAGATTGTTTTGTTACCATACCTTTGATCTGATGCTGTGAGTTTAATCTTTGAGTTTGAGCTCTGTTTGTTCACAAATACAAATTAGTAAACTGCAATTATAATTTATTGCTTTTTAGGTTGGCCAATTAAACTACTCCCTCTCTCCCAGATTTCACTAAATCTAACACAGAAGTTGTTAGAGATGCTGATGTTTTCAGCATCAATAGGGGCTCTTAAGTCAAATTCTGCTCAAGGCCTCCTACAGATGAGCAACAAACTGGAGATTTAATTTAATGCTGCTAATGTGGCTATTATAGCTCTGCCATTTCGTGTCTGCTGAGTTTTAAATAAGGGCCACAGAAACTGTTGTGGTTCCTCGAGTTTGTGGGACGAGTTTCTCAGATCACTGCGAGGCCACGCAGATTAACTCTAGCTGACTAAGTGGACAAAGTATTTGTTATGGTTTGATGGTTCGTGTAATTGGAATAATAATAATAATAAAATAATGATAATATAAAACCAGCGTGATGTGTGATTAAAAAAAAAAAACTCGCAGAGTTCAATTGATCAGTTTGGATCAGACAGATCTAACTGACTGATGAACTAGTGCAGATTTCTCTGCAGATGCAACCAGGAGGAATTTGTGAGGCTGTGCATTCAGACCCCAGCAGGTGAAGAGCTGGTAATTAAAGTGGAGTCATTGAATTTAATTTATTGCTAGTTATTGGGGCCACAGTCAGTGCTTTGTGTCACTACAGAGAAAAAGTTAGATGCGTTCATTTGCTTTATGCGTGATGGGATCTGGTTTCATGGTTCAAGTAGGTGAATATTAACTAAACCGCATATAAATACGGCTAAATAGCTTATGTTAATATGATTAGAATATGACGAGTAAAAATAGTACATGACTGATTTTTTTTAGTGTTGTCGGTCAAGATGATGGAGAACAAAAAGTCTAGTGTGACCTCCGATATTTAGCAACATTCAGACAAAAAACAAAAACTGTACCTGCCAAAATCAGAATCAGGCTTTTTATTTTAAATATTAGGGATTGCTCAAAAAACTGCAACGGATGCACTTCAAGTAGCAAAGATGGTATAGTTATAGGAAACCTTAAACATTTCCTAATGAATTTCCCCCTGTGCTTTGTATGTGTGTGGAGTGATGGGTCAGTAAAAGTAGAATTAAGGCAACACAAATAGCAATACTACAATTTCTACATAAAACAGGCTTTTTCAATAGCGTATAAAGAATACATATTAGGGGAATAAACGATAGCATCATTGATCCTGTTCTACATACTCAGGTGGCAGCGTACTTAAAGTCTATTTCATGGTCAATTACTGGTCACAAGGAAGAAGAACCAAACGTGAACGTAGTGTTGGACATGCAGCTTTTCCATCTCATTTTTGTTTGGTAATTAATTCAGAATCTGATTATCATGTTTTATTATCTGTTCTCAAATTCAAAGTATTAGCTATACAATGTAAAAATGTGTTCATGTATGCTGACCTGGCAAAGCAGATTGTGGAGGCAGCTGACTTCCATCTGCAGGTCTTTAGTCTGGACAACCAGCTGGCTGCAGACAGTCTGGGCTTCCTTCTTCGGGTCCAGAGAGATGACCAGCTGCTTGAAGGACCAAAAAACATGTCAATCTCACCAATACATTAAGATTGAAATTGAGACAGACATTGACAGTGAAAAACATGAGACAGAATGATGTTGAACTGTCATGTCAAATATGATCTCAATGCTCTTTTTTGGCTGGATCAAATTACTTCTATCTGGCTGGAGTATCTGATGTGTAATGTGGTGTAAAAATGTGTAACAGTAATGTGGTGTAAAAACTGATGCAGCATGAAAAAATTTATCTACTGAATTTGAGGCTTTTTTAATATTCCTTTACCAGATAGCAATGTCAAACTTTTGCATTTCTAATGACTGCTTGACACAGTATCAATAATGATACATGAATTCATGTCATATATGTTTGCTTCAGTCACTTTCTGGTTCGGTACACACATAGCAAATAAATACAGCCTTGTTTTCTAGCTGTACACATAAAGAACGTCTATATGAAGAACTAAAGTGTAGAGTACAACGTTCTGTCATGTAACTTTAAAAAGTGGCACCAACACAAGTCAGAGTATAAGGGACCAGCGATCACTTAAATGTGCTGCTTGGCACCATTTTTGTTTCTTACTTAAAGTGTTGAGAGCTTAATGACTGTGGTCCAAAGCAAAGTTCTGGGTTGTAATGACTAAATAAAACCAGTCAGTTGCATAGTTTCTATTGCTGGAACATGTTGATAAAAATGTAACTGTCAGAAGAACAGAACAAACAAACATGATACAGTTTTGTTTCTTTTGACTGAAACATTCTGAACACTTCATGACGTGGCTTTAAAACCAAGCTAGGAAATGAACTGGGATTTCTGTGGACCCCGTGGCTCCCAATAAGAAAACCAGTACAGGTAAGGTGTACCTGTGAGGCCTGACGGGGGAAACGGCTGATGACATCCTGAAGCATCTCCGTCAGGTAGCAAAACTGATGACGCACACTTAGGAGGAAGTTTTGCAGATCTTCACACCTGGAAACCATTAAAAACTTAACAGGAATAATAAGCCAGTTGCAAAAAGCAATTAATCGCATGGTAAATTAAAATAAGCTCAAGAAGGTCCAGTCTGATGATTAATATTTTATGAAGGGAAGTTTACTTTATAGATACATAATCCATTTCATTTATCGTTTTTGGTAGTGGTGTTTTATTTTGGATATTTAAAATGTCTCCCAGGTCGGAGTGATCTGTACAAAATGTATCCGGGGTCAGGTCGCAGGGGTAGCAGCTTCAGAAGGGAGGCCCAGACTTTCCTCTCCCCAGCCACTTCTTCCAGCTCCTCCGGGGGAACCCCAAGGCGTTCCCAGGTCAGCCGAGAGACATAGTCCCTCCAGAGTGTCCTGGGTCTTCCCCGGGGCCTCTTCCCGGTGGGACGTGTCCGGAACACCTCACCAGGGAGGCGTCCAGGAGGCATCCTGACCAGATGCCCGAGCCACCTCAACTGGCTCCTCTCGACGTGAAGGAGCAGCGGCTCTATTCTGAGTCCCTCCTGGATGACCAAGCTTCTCACCCTATCTCTAAGGGAGAGCCCAGCCACCCTACGGAGAAAACCCATTTTGGGCGCTTGTATCCGTGATCTCGTTCTTTCGGTCATGACCCAAAGCTCATGACCAGATGAGGGAGGGAACGTAAATCGTCCGGTAAATCGAGAGCTTCGTTTTTTGGCTCAGCTCTCTCTTCACCCAGACAGACCGGTACAGCGCCCGCTTCATGGCAGACGCTGCGCCGATCCGCCTGTCGATCTCCCACTCCCTTCTTCCCTCATTCGTGAACAAGATCCCGAGATACTTGAACTCCTCCGCTTGGGGCAGGACATCTTCCCCGACCTGGAGAAGGCAGTCTACCCTTTTCCTGCTCAAGACCATGGGCTTGGATTTGGAGGCACTGATCCTCATCCCAGCCGCTTCACACTCGGCTGAGAACCGCTCCAGCGAGAGCTGCAGATCACGACCTGATGAAGCCAACAGGACCACGTCATCCGCAAAAAGCAGTGATGCAATCCTAAGGCCACCAAAACGGATCCCCTCAACACCTTGGCTGCAACTAGAAATTCTGTTCATGAAAGTAATGAACAGAATCGGTGACAAAGGGCAGCCCTGGCGGAGTCCAACTCCCACCAGAAACAAGCCCTACTTACTGCCGGCAATGCGGATCAGACTCTGACACCGGTCATACAGGGACCTGACAGCCCGTATCAAAGGGCCCAGTACCCCATACTCCAGGAGAACCCCCCATATGGCCTCCCGAGGGACACGTCGAACGCCTTCTCCAAGTCCACAAAACACATGTAGACCGTTTGGGCGAACTCCCATGCACCCTCCAGGATGCTGAGGGTATAGAGCTGGTCCAGTGTTCCACGACCAGGACGAAAACCACAAAAACCACACGCTCTTCCTGAATCTGAGGTTCAACTATCCGATGGACCCTCCTCTCCAGGACCCCTGAATAGACCTTGCCAGGGAGGCTTAACAGTGTGACTCCCCTATAATTGGAGTCCAAGTTTTCATTTTATATTTAACAGTCTTTCAACACTTAGGAAAAGTCAACATCATAGCTTAAACACCCCAAAACTGAAAATAAAATTTTATAGCTGATATTAAAAATAAAAAAATGTAAGCATTACAAGTCAATTTTTAAACTTAAAACTGTATTAAGTTGCATTTTATGTTTTTTATTACTGTAGATACAGTACACGCAAGTTGAAGATGAATTTAATAATTGATACATTCTATATTTGATAATATAGGATGTCAAATAACGCCATCCTATACACTGGTTGGTAAAAATCTGCAGCTAATTAATAACTGAGAGAGAAAAGTTGCAGCTTCATTTTTATAAACAACCAGGATATAAAAGACATCCAGTCTCGCATGCTTGCCAGGGTGGATGAACAACTCTTTAAGAGGTTACCTTTTTTAACATGAACTTTCCAAATTACGTCTACATTAAGAAACAAATCATAGTGTGCAAAAGCTGCTCAGCTATGACAGCGCAGACAGATTGATAGTTTGGAGCAGCTCTGAGCTCACATTGCCCAAGTCATTTTCTGAAGCTCCTCTTCAATAAACTCTACAGAAATCTGAGCAGGTGGCCAAACCTTTTCTACTTGATGTTCATCTATTTTGTCCTCCCTCCCTGAAAAGACCCAAGCTAAATGATTCGCTTTTTTATATTCATCAACCTTCTGCGCGTCTCTTCCCATCGCCTAGAACTGTGGGATGTAGATAGTTCTTATCTTAATGGTACATTTCCCTGGCTAAGGGCACAGAGCAGGCAGCCATCCCAGCCCTCCTAACACTCTGTCAGAGGGGCCAGTAAACAGTGTCAGCCAGCCTCTGCAGCACCCACACCTCCCTTTTTCCTGCTGTTAGTTTATCTAAGGACACAGAGTGATGATGGGCCGAAGGGGGCTTTTCTTCTAAACCAGCTCTATTGCTTAACTGGTGCTAGAGCTGGGGACCTCAAATCCAGGCCTCCAGGGCCGGTGCCCTGCAGCTATTAGATGGGTCTCTGCTTCAACATACCTGAGTCAAATAATGAGATCAATAGCAGAAATAGAGAACTTGAATTCAATAGCAAGACTACTTTACAGCATACAGAGGAGGAGACATAGAGGAAACACCTGCTTTCATCAGCAGCTGGGGGCAGGATCATAGGGACAGGAGGAAATCAAAACATTTCATTAAAAAAAAAAAAAAAAACATATACACACAAGAAACCCCCCAGTAATATCTGCACTGATTATTGTTTTTTGGCCAAACACCAATCTTTAAAACCTCATCCTTGCGCAAAACTTTTTAGTGAAAACATGAGTTATTTTAGGCATTGCTGTGTTTCAACTAAGCAAAGCTATTTTCAGAATTCCAATTTGTGTAGAGAATGACAGACTTCCTCTTCATGGGGGTCAACATGGTGGAGAACTTGAGCTGGAGCTTAAACACCTCTGGGTTGCAGAACTATGCAGTTACTTGTTTGTTTTTCTTTTTAAGTTATTTTTAAATATTTCAAGACAAATAAAAATATGGCCAAAACAAACTTGAAATGTTACAAAAGAAGATGTGTTCTTGACCAAACTGTTTACTATGAACTAAGAGCAACTTTCAGTCTTAGCTGCTGTAGCTTCCTTACTTATTTCAGCTACCCATCAGCCCTCACCTCACACATCAGTGCAGGATTGTGTAAGGCAGGGGTCTACAACCTGCGGCTCCGGAGGCGCAACTGGCTCTTTGGACTTCCAACAATGGCTCCTAATAACTTTGACTAAAAGTTATGAAGAGCAAGCTAATGTTTTTAAATATAAATATTTTAGCAGCTTTACAGTTTTTTCTTTAGTAATGAAAGTAAATTTCCTAGACAAAATGAAAAAAAAAAGTAACAGTAGCACATTTTAAATCTTTTCTTCTTTGTTAGTTTAAAAACTCAGACAAAAAACCTCTTAAATCTTTTAGTAAATATATATCTATTTTTTATACTGAAGTTGCCGTTTGTTTTAGAAATAAATCGGCATGAGAAGGAATTCTCTGGAAAGGCCGCTTCTCCTAACCCATAAAAGCTGGGAAGCTGCATATAAGATAAATAAAAGTAGTACACAACTGCTTGCAGCCAACTTGAAATAAAAATAAAAACCAAAAAATATTTGATTATTTTATAAACACATAAAATTTGATTCAAGGCTTTAAGTAAAAAACTAATGTTCTTATAACAATTCTATAAATTCAGTATGCCCACTTCTTTAACTACAGTATGTAGTCATATTGTTGTATTACATGGAACTAAGTATTTTAGAATTTAGTGCAAGTATTCCAGAAGTGATGCAGAGAACAATTATTCTGAAACTTTAATAAACTTTTTAAACATGTATTGCCCATATCCTACCCATTCTCTCCAGTTCCCAGTTGGATCTTGTCTAAGTCTACTTTGTCCAGGTGAACCTGCTGCACAGCGCTCAACACCTTCTGCTGGTCCACTGGGTCGGTGATGCCAACCTGACAAACGGTAAAAAAACGTAAAGATGTCTTTTAGTGGATTCTGTGCACTTTAAACGAAACTAAAAGGTTTAAAATAAAAAAAAAATTAAGTTTAAACCTGTGCACAAAATATTGTTCCTCATGTTATCCACTACCTTTTCAAAGTCCTCCTTCTCCATGGTCAACAGGTAGCTCCAGGTGATGTCGTTTTCCTGTGCTCATGTGTATCAGAAAACGCAGAAAAAAGCAAATTTACCAAATCCAACCTAACAGCTGTTTCTGCAGCAGTTGTGTTTCATGCATTTTCCTAAAGCTGCATAAAGCTACTTACACCTATTGAGGTCTAAAGTTTAATAAGTAAAAACTATTTCAGAATTTTTGCTTGTACTGAAGCAGACATTTTGTGCATCACACCCCAAATTAAATCTCGTCCCAGTGTGTGGTACTTACAGCCATGATGTCAGTGAGGTACCCCAGATTAAGGCCATGCAGGAGAAGTTCAAGTTCATCAAGCTTTGTTGCACTGAATAGCACAGAAAACAGATCTTGGCTCATAAACAACTTTCTTACAAAATCAAAATATTTTGGAAATAATGTTGAAAGTTGGAATTTGTTTTATTTAAAAGAACAGGCAATAAATGGGCAGGGAAATATTGCAAATTTCAGTAATTGGATTTTATTTTGGGTACAAAATCATCCAAACAACACTCTTCAGAGTGGAATAAGACTCAAAGTCAGACATTTTCAGCCTCAAGGAGGTGATCAAAAATTAAGTGAGATGATGCATAAAAGTTGGACAAAGATCAGAAATTTTAATTTATAATGAGGCTTTGAGCTGCTGTGTTTTCAGGTTGCTGCAACAAGATAGAACAGTTTTGGTATGTCAAGTTCACCATAAAAAATGTCATCTACCACAGAAGTCAATGAATAAGCATCTTAGGTAGCATTCTGAATGACCAAGAAGCAAAGTGACTTGTAGCAAACATCAGAAGGTGCCTGGAGGGCAGAACATGTTACAGCAAGCCGGTCTCTGCTGGTCATGAAACATGCTGGATTTAGAAATGTTGGCAGCCAGAAATCTCAGTGTTAACACAAGTGTCTGGATTCTTTGATGAACACAGAGAGACTGATGTTTATACAGTTGAAACCAGAAATTTACAAGGAATACATAGGAACACAGACATTTTTAAAAAAAAATCACAGTCTGAAGTTAAATCAGACCAAACTACTCTTGTTTCTAAATGCCAGAAAACTTAAGAACATTTTAAGAATTTGTTTTGTAACTTTTTAGAACGTTACATGCATTTGTTCAGTATCAGGGATAACTGTCTTTTAAACTGTATGCCGTGGGTCAAACCTTTTGGGTGTTCTTCCACAAACGTGTCACAGTAGTTCGCTGGAGTTTTCACTCATTCCTCCTAAAGGAACTATAACTCTCAGGTTTGTAGACCGCCTCACATGCAGAACAACTCATAACTTCTACATAGGAATGAGGTCAGGGCTTTGTGATGGTCAAACCAAAACACTGACTTTGTTGTGTTTGAACCTCTTTGTAACCACTTTGACTGTATGCTTGGGGTTGTTGTTCATTTGGAAGACCATCCTGCACCCAAGCTTTTACTTCCTGGCTGATGTCTTTAGATGTTGCTTCAATATTTCTACATATTGTTCTTTCCTCATTATGAAGTGTGGCGCCTCCAAGCCTGAAGTCTATCTGATCAGAGAAATCAGATGGACCAAGCCTGAAGTCTTCAGGCTTGGTCCAAGGATGAACCAGATATGTCCAGCTCCATAATTCTCTTCCTCATATCTTGGCTGATCTACAGGTGTAATTCCAATTTACTCAAAATGTGTTACTTGACCTATCTGATGTTTGTGGAAGAAAACCAAAAAGGTTTGACCCAAGTCATACAGTTTTAACGATAGTTATCCCTAACGTTGACAAAATGTATATAAACATCTGAATTCGAAGAAAGTATGAAAAAAAAAATCTTTTAACTCGTCTTGTTAAGTTTCCTGTAATTTATAGAAATAATGTTGGTAATTCCATCTGATCAGAGAAATCAGATAAGTTTGCTATGATTTAACTTCAGTCAGTGAGAAAAAAATGTCTACTTCAACTCTTAGCATTGACTATCAGTTTACAGAGTTTAAAATGTGCGCTCAAAATCATTCTGTCCATCTAACGTTGTAAAACCCTGTTTTCCACTAGTACCCTGTTGCTCAACATCTGATCTTAATTTATAACAAATGGTT
Source organism: Alfaro cultratus (assembly GCA_903066825.1). NCBI lineage: Eukaryota > Metazoa > Chordata > Actinopteri > Cyprinodontiformes > Poeciliidae > Alfaro > Alfaro cultratus. Next base: position 32,676 of record CAEFZX010006179.1, on the reverse strand, counting down.
ATTGGTGAAGGCTAGAAAGAACTATTTTCAGTGGAGTAAGTTGGTCAAGATTTGTCACTAATTGTATGTAAAATATCTGTTAAATTTAATGTCTTTTTATGTTTGTCCTCAACATGAGTGGAAGACTGAAGCTAAAACGCTAACAAACAGGAATGCCACATGCCAAACATGGTTAAATATAATGCAGAGTTTCTGGAAGCAGAGACTGAGTGGACTAAACAACCATGGAGGAGATTTATTATTGTTTATGTCTGGTGGTTACAATGGATCAACAACACCTGCCACACAGGCACAGAAAACTCCAACACCGAAACTCCAACAGGAGGCAGTGTGGGGAGAGAGGAGTTTTACCCTGACAGCAGATTGGAGAACTGATGTATAGAAACACTGTTTGAAATGTAAGACTGGGAACCAGGAAGAAGGAAGGAAGTTTGACTGGATTTGTTGTGTTTTCTATGACAGTATTCTGTATACTTAAACTGTGTATAACCCAAACTCTACAGTAGTTTATATTTAGCTAGATGAAAAAAACCCTCAGAAAATAATGAATACCAAATTGTACAAGTAGCAACAGAAATGTGAAATATTCAGTGTAAAATATGTCTTAATAAATGCAACTGAGGTGGTCAGCTTCATGATGCAAGTTTAAGATGTGTCCCTTTTCCAACACCTGCTTCAAATGATTGATTTATCAAAAAAAAAAGTGTTATTTTAACTGTTCATATTCAGAACAGTTAAAGCTGCAGTAAGTATCTTTTATAAAATTTTTTTTTTTTTTTTACATATTTGTTTAAACTGTCACTATGTCCTGATAGAATAGTCAGTGAGAAACTGTAGAAAAATTTAAATCCTCTGCCTTCTCTGTGGTTCTACTGCTATCTGCATAAATGCACTGCTCCCAGTCAGAAACAACCAATCAGAGCCAGGAGGAGGGTCTTAGTGCTATCAATCATGTCTGCGTACAGTAAGCTCAATGTGTTTCTGGCGCGCAAACACCTTACAACAACATTGAATTTCCCTTTGGGATTAGTAAAGTATTTCAGAATTTGAATTACAGTTACAGAAATGCTAACTAATTTGAGCATTCATAAAAGGTGATTGATAGCACAAAGGTACTCTTCCTCTGATTGGTTGTTTCTTTTATTTATTTTTTTTTATCATTTTTTTCTCCGAAGAGTTTTTTTACGGCGCTAGTGGCTCGTATTTTTTGTGATAGTAGGCTGACAGGAAGGGGGAAGGAGAGGGGGAAGACATGCGGCAAAGGTCGCCGGGACCGGGAGTCGAACCCGCGACGTCCGCGTCGAGGACTAAGGCCTTCAAACGTGGGGCGTGCTAAACCCCTGTGCCACCACAGCACGCCCCCTGATTGGTTGTTTCTGACCAGGAGCAGTGCAGGATCACAGGAAGGAAGCAGAAGAGCTTGATTTTTTTTCACTGATTTGCTTCAAATTATACTGTCACTGTCATTATACGGTCAAAGTGACAGTTTTAGCAAATACGTAAAATCATTGTATTTATAAAAGTGACTTTAAGCTGCTTTAATCCAAATTTTCCAGACTCCTTTCTTTATCATTGTATCTACATAAGTCTGGAGGCTTTAAGCACCTGAGTCACAAAAAATACACATCAAAGCATCGAGAACCTTAAAAGTCTATCCAAAAGGGAAAATACATTACATTACTCTACATTATCATGCATTCACAATTTTCAAGGATGATCCTGCATCCAAGCAGTCATTTTCAATTACCACAAGCCACACATTTATATTAAAATAATGACAGCACTTTTACCAGCTACACTAAATACTAATAACAAATGACATGGCCTTCAGTCACAGATCTTACCTTTCCACAGAAGATAGAACATCAGAGTTTGTCTTAAAAAGCTTAGCTAGTGTCTCTTCCATAGAAGAAGAGCAGGCTGGGACAGCAGAGAGTTTGGAAGATGAAACTAAAATCCGGGCTATCTGTGGAAGGACATATTAAACATCTAATCAAACTACAAAGCATTGGCAAACAGTAGCCGTGAACATTTCAAATCCAAGATTTGAACAACTTAAACATATGGTACAAAATGTAAGGAGACATTACCTGAGTGTGTTTGTACATCTCAGCTAGATTAGCAGGACTTTTGCCAGTCTTTGTCCTTATGGTTTTGTCAGCTCCCAGCTGGAGGAGCTTTAACACCGCCTGTTCCTGGCCATACTGAACTGCTATGGACAAGGCCTTGCCGAACACACCAGGATCAATCAGAGTTAAATCACTTTGAGAACAGTTATACTACAATGTCCACATTAACTAGAGGTTAAGCAGTGCGCAGGTTTTCAGTGGAAATCTGTCATAAAAGGGATAAAAATAACATACTGTGTATCCTTTACTGTCCTGGATGTTGATTTCTGCCCCATGGGACACCAGTAGGTTTATCACCTTACAGAGGCCATCTCTGGCTGCCAACATCAGGCATGTCATTTGAGACCTTAAAAACAGGAAGTTAATTTAGTAGGAGACAAAGGTGAAAGAAGACAAAAAGTGTCATGTGATGTGAAAACCATTTTCACCTGTTAAAGACAGATGATGGTACTAACAGAACTTTAAAAGAACGTTCAAAATGAAACCAGTGCAGGGAAACCACAAGAGGGCAGCATACACAACATAATGAAGAGCAATCAGGTCCAGCTCCTGTTGGTGTTAAAAAACTGCAATCTCTCAGAATATTTAGACAATTCTTCTATAATGCTAATGTACAGTTTCACAGCTAAAAGTATTTTCATTAAAAACCAGCTGGACAAAACATTTACAATCACGTTTCAGTTCACAAGTTACCGAGAAGCTCTTTAAAATGTTCAACGACAACTAGGCCTTAATTTTAGAGTTTTTGTAATCTTGGTTCCAGGAATTACGAGCAGCAAATTTAAATGCAATTTTTCCTAATTCTTTTCAGATCTTAGATACAAACAACAAGAGGACATCCTGGGACCTTAGATCTGAACCATCAGAGTTTTTCTGAGGAATTTAAGTCAAAAGTCAAAAGACCTTCATATCTTGGGAAACCCTCATCTTAAAACTTGTAAGGAATCTAAGCTATAAAGAGCCATATTCTTTGACTGGAAGCATCAATGTAAATCACATCATCATATTCATGACAAACCGAAACAAGGTTTATTTTGTGCTCAAAACACAAACAGGACACCATTCTAAAGAGAAAACTCAGCTTTTGTTGCAGCTTTTTCACACCAAAATTTTATCGTTAGTTGCAAAAGAAAGAGAACATTATCAAGAAAATTTAAATATTTGTACTGACAGACTAGGTGATCATTGGAAGGTCATGCAACTGACCCTTGAGGGACAACATTAGCAACTGTGAGTGAACTGGAAGTGAATCTGCCTGTACACGCTGTACTCAGAGAAAGAGAATTATTAGTTGATTATAAAAATGGTCAATGTCAGAAAACCATCCTACTGCATCAAATCTCAACTCCACAGAAATCCCACCGACTCCCATTCTGACCAGAGCAAAAACTAGACACTGCTACTGGAGTGGCATCAGAAAGGCAAATCTTTTTTTTTTGTTTGTTTAACAAAATTTCTGAGTTTTGTAACCTGTGGCAAACAGCAAAGAATCATATATCGGTCACAATCTCAATTCTGGAGAACAGAGAAATTATCAGGACGAAGACATCTGGTTGTCAAAGTGGAAGTGGAAGAATAAAAGGACTAGAATTAAATATAATTAAACATTGCAACTAAGGTCATATTTTCAGTAAGGCTTGTCTCTGTTATCGGCATATTACCTTGTAGAATACATTTATTGTTTTTGGAACTCGAACCTGAGCTTAAGCTGCCATTGAATCACAAATCTGAGCAGAGTATTGATTTTTAATCAACTTTGAAAACAATATCTTGGTCCATGCACAGAAATTTGCTCAACAATTAGAACCAACTATCAATCTACTTTTAGACAGGATGGTTAGATGCTTAATTTAGGGTTACTGCACTCTAGCTTAAAGATGAGCTGTACGTAGGGATGCACCGATAAATCGGCCCTGATTTTCTGAATTTTGGGAGATTGGCAATTGGCCGATACTTACATGAGAAAAAATCTTGTCTGTCTCCACAAAGGTATGAAAATCAGCCACTGTCCCTCTTTGCTCTGTTGTGAGAGAAGTTTGACCGACAGGCATGGCCAGCAGATCACATCTGTATGTGCGCGGTTAAGAACAATCTGCCACTGTTCCCAACTTACATATTTAGCAACTTAGACAAAAGACCAGAATTAGTATTGTAGGCTTTTTAAACATCGGTGATCGGTCAGAAAACTGAAATTGGTGCACTCCTACTTCCACTAGGTTTTTCAGATTAAAAGGTGGTGGGTGGTACAGCTCTGCAAAAGTTAAGGCCAACTCATTAATCACAAAGCTGTCCAGATGCTGCCGTCACGTTTCTTTACAGCTCTGTGTAGATGTAATCTATCTATTCATCAACTTCTAAAAGCTCATAACTCAATCAGATGTTTCACGAGCTGCTGTATAATTACAGGTACAAAGGTAGTGTACACTACTTTACCAAATATGAGACGTTTTCATAATACGAGTTAATGACATGGTGGAATCATGTTGAAGTGATCCAGTGATACGTTTCAGACAATGATGTGCGATTCTGCCATCACTGCAGATCCTTATCTATCATTATCTGCAAATGACAATTCATCAAAAATAGCAGAACTAGATTTACAGATAACACTTCCAATAAATGATAAGCTTAATGCTTTATGGCTTAAAGTTACCAAAAGTAATATGTTAGTTAAGCCAATTAAGTGGTTCCATATGAACATATCTACATGCTTTCTGGTATTTTACCATCACCTTTTTTTCACCAGAACAAAAGCTGTATATAAATAACCTTTGCTACAATACACTTATCTTATCAGTTCAAACAACATGGTGGGAGAGAAAAAACATCAATCCTGAGAGGTGGGAAAGTTTGGGCCAATCCATCACTTTATGCCTACAGAGAGTTGTTTGTCTCTCAAAGGAAGCTGCCTAACTAAATGAAAAGGAATTTATATGGGCTGTTCATAATTTGAATGAACACAAACCATGACAGCTCAGATTCTTTGACTAACACTACAAGATTTCTCTTTCCATCTATTTAATTCTGTTTTTTCTAAAAGTAATTAAATTTTTTTAAGTGAACAGAAAGTCATGTACACTTAAGAGAAAACAGACCAAAAGGCTTTATTTGCCAGATAGATCTAAACCTATGCTGTTTCGATCCAAAATGTATACTTATATCTGAATTTCACCAATGAGTGATAATTTAAATATGTAGTTCCAAAGAGGTTTAATTTTGTGGCTTATAGACAGGTGCGGATATTTATGTACAAAATGTTTTTTCCTTTAAAAATGTACTGGGTGCGGCTTATAATCAGGTGCGCTCTATAGTCCGGAAATTACGGTACTAATAAATACTGTCTGCTGTTTCTTTGAACCATGTAACTTCGTACAGGTATTTATGTAAAAATTAATGTCAATCCTAGACTGCATTTGAGGGCATAAAAGTGTTTTTATTTTACATTGCTTTCACCTTTATTAATTTCTTGTCATTATCACAGTTGCTGTTTTTAAAAATAGATGGTTGTTTCCGGAAAGTCGTTTTAGATATAGGTCATGTTTGGCAGACAGGTGTAAATCTTAAGAGCGTTCAAGGGTCACTGAAGACATGATAGTAAAGCAGAGTTAAATCCTCCGATGACAGATTCCAAGAAATCAGTCAATGTTCTATGTGAACTCAAACAACTGCAACAACGCCAATGGCATGCATAACATTTTTTATTAACATTGTTCTTTGCCAAATAGTCAGTCACTATCTCTTTGACCTCTGCAAACAAAACAAATGGTGTCATATTTCTTCATTTGTGTTCTTTGGTATTCGAACATTCCAAGGCTGTCCACGTTGGTCACTTTTATGTTTTAGCTTGTCCTTCAGGCTGTGAATTCTGTCAGGTTTCCAAACATTTAGCTAATCAATAGACTGACATTTCAGCGTAAACACTGCTTATCCAACGCCGCTCATCCAATCAGGATATCAGCAACTAAGATTTCCAGGAACATGACTCACTGTACCTGAAAAAAGGCTGCTCTAAACTTTCTCCAGGCCCATCAAAATGATGGATTATGCTGTAAAAATCGTGTTTATTATTTGGGATCTTAATAAAGTTACTTTTGTCAAGAGTACATGATTAATTCTAAAAGTAGTTCCAGTGAGAATTGTGATTAACATGAAAAGTTTTCTGAAAATAACTTATGAGAGTTCAGAAACACAGCCAACAGGTAGCCTATAAATTATAACAACACCATCATCCTGACAATTTTAATGTTATGTATAGACTTTACTTTCTATGGCCCATTGTATTGTATAAACTTGGACTTTGTTTTATTGTTATTCTGCTTCATCAACTGAATTTCTCTGCTGCAAGTTACAAAGCATCCAGAGTGTCTTCACAGCACTTCAATCTTGTCAAATGTTATGATACAGTCTTATTCCAAATTATATTAAATTGATCTTTTTCCCTCAAAATTCAACACACAAATACCCTATTATGATGGCGTGGAAAAAGATTTGGGTGTTTTCTAATGTATTAAAAATATAAAATCAAAAAATCCCATTACAAAAAAAATGTAATGGGACAAAGCAACACCACAGGCTAATGTTAAACCCAAAAATGAAGACCTTCTTAAAGTTAGGTTTCATGCTTGTTATTCATGGGTCTTTACATACCTGAAAGACTGCAATTACTCTAAGGCTAACTCAGTGATTCCCAAAGATTTTCTGGGCCCCCTTATGGATAACAATAAAGCTCCCCCCCCAAAAAAAGAAAAAATAATCACCTGGGCACACACATCACATAAGCCTATACACATATTTTGTTTTCAAACTCCACTGAAGTTTATTTCACACTTCAGGTTGCAAAAAAACAAACTGCAAACAATCTTTACAGTGAAACACTTTTGTGCAACTGTTTTATTTATTTTTCTATTCATCCATAGGCTTGTCGAGATAAACAATAAATCAATTAATCGCACGATAAATTAAAACTATCGACCTAATTTCAATTATCGGCTTTATCGTTTCTTCTAGCCTTTTTCTGATTAAAAAATGAAAAAAGGCTCAACTCCGGTGCTCTCCACTGAACTCTCCCTTCCTCATTTCCTTAGTGTAATGCCCAGCGAACACTGAACGATCTTAGAGCTGTCGGCCGATTGTCGGCCCATTTTGAAAACCTGAGTGATCACACATTAGCAGACAGAAATCCTAGGTATAACAGTTCGATCGTGCTGTGTGGTGTCCAACAGTGGGCACAAAATAATTGCTACAAGTCCAGTTAACTACTTTTAAAACCAGGCATTAATCAATGCTTTACGACAATCTACCTGCAGTGCATGTGGCTAGTGCTAGTCCTGACTGAATGAAAATCATTATAACCTATTTATGTCACGTTAACGAAGAACAGTTGAAAAGTTACCGGGTTTATCAACTGCGTAACAATTTTGTTCCAACTCCTCCCCTGGTCATTTCTGTATTCTTTGCACGAAATGTTGAATAAACATTAATGTTGTTTCTACATATCATCTCCAATGTCCGCTGGACTTCGGGTTGCGCTGTGTCAGCTGTTTGGGATTCGCCTCTGTAATTTCCCTTCAGAAAGCACGTAGGAGAATCTGATTGGCTACCTGTCACATTCAATGGGCTGTGTTAACGCTCCTAGTCGGGGAAAACCCCTGATTTAGATCGGAGCGGCCAAGACGATCTACCGTAACTCACCACTCACTACAGGATGATCGGTTACAAAATCACATGCGACAATCTTAGAACGGCCAACGTTCTAAGATTGTCCTAAGGGGAAAGTCGGGCCAGAAAATCTTGTAGTGTGAACTATTGCAGGTAGTCGGATATGCCCATCTTCTCTATTTAAATCTAATGATTACTGAAGGGCAATTTAGTATACAGACTTCATAATCTGCGCTCTTTTGGTAGAATGCAGTATTTATTTCCACTTTGGCTTTATGTTGTTTAGTTTTTATTCAAGTAATTTTTTTTGTTAATGGAGACTGAGAATACATTTTATTTCTGTTTTTGGGTGTTTTGTTTATCAGTTCCAGTGTTAATTGTTCTTTTGAAAATAAAGTGTATCTATCTTTGGCAGGAAATCACATTCATTATTACGTCATTTCCATTAAATCAGTATAAAAAGGTCTTCAAACAATATTATCATTTATCGCAATAATGTTTGAGACAATTAATCGCTCAGCAAAATTTGTTATCGTGACAGGCCTATTCATCCATACCGCTTCCCATGCCCCCCCTCTAATGGCACTGCGTCCCCCCCTAGAGGGTGCGCCCCACACTTTGGGAAACACTGGGCTAACTACTAATTGGATGCAATATAATTTTCATGTAATTTTCACTTGTAATGTTAATGTTGTGATTCTGAGAACAAATATATTACAATCCATCCCTCATTTTCTTCAAGAATCTAGGAAATTCGGCCTCTCTAACAATGAATTTACCCTTTAGACACAGATCTTTGCAGATAAAATTAATTTAATGAGTCTGATTTGAATTTAGATAAATGCAATTAGCTGGTTAATGATTCACCATTTATGATCATCCAGATCAGGAATCAGGAAATAAAATGCCTCAGTCATAGCTGTAACCCACAACCTAACGGTTACAAACCTTGAATTTCCTAGAGACCTTAGGGACAGACAGAAGAGCATAATTATCATTATCTGGTCTGATGAAACCAAAATAGAACGTTTTGGACTGAATTTTAAGCACGGAGAAAACAGGGACTGCTAATCACCTGGCAAAAATCATAGCTACTTTCAAACATGGGACTGGTGGAAATGTTTTTCTGACATTTCTTTTGACTACTTTGAAAAGGCAGGAAATTGGACAGACAGGTACTTAGAAAAATATTGTGGAACTCTTTGAGAAATCCTGCTCCAGTTCACAGTGTATAACGCAAAACTAGCTGAAGAGAAAAATCAACATTGTTGAGGGCATTTCCACATAAAACAACAAACTTCTGACCAATCACACAACACTTCACACGGAGCTGTATCTAAATAGTTCGACTGGTGTCAAGTTTGGCAGGTGGATGCTTTTCTGAGAACAAAATGATGCAATTTTCATCACGCGTCTACGTCAATGAGATCCGATTTTGGCACTTCAGATGAAGCTTGTGGAAGTCTTTATTTGTGTGCTGCTTCCTGTCTGAATCATGAAGATAACATTGAGTCATGTATAAGCCGTTAGGATGACTCTTTGTTGATATATTAACTGATTTTTCTTTGTTGATCATCTCAACAAACAAACTGCCTGCTACTGGGTTTCTGAAGGGCCACATAATAGCATCTGTTATGTGACAGAAATTTCATATTGCACTTTGTGCTGTGATGGCTGGGTCTTTCAAAAGTACAAAGCTTAAGTTCACGCCGCCTATCTGACAAATGACTTCTTACAGGTGCTGATCATCTTTTGTTCAGCTGATTGAGTTTAATAGAGGTTTTCAAAACATTTTTCACAATGTCTCTTCTGCTAGTTTTTTCTTTTTGCATTTTGAAGCTCCACTGTTGGTTATGATCCAGTGGTGTGAAACATGAACACCTGTAACTTTTCCTTCAATCTTGTCCCTGCTCACACCTGGTACTCATATCTATGGAATGCTACATATAGGTGTGAACACACTCAAGATGCACAGAGGACAGTTTTCTTCAGAGGTGGCTGAAAACACTTGTGTCCACATCAGTTTAACTGTTTAAACTCAATCCCTCTAGGAACAAATGATGAACCAGCCACTGATTGAAGGAATTCTGTAAGCTTAGCTGTTGTCACCTAATATAAAAATAATTGAACAGTCAAGAATCGGTAAAAAAATATGTTGGAAACAGTGGGGTCATTATTTTTAACTGCAGACCTGACATGTTGGGTGGGTCTCTTCTCCCTCTCACAGCAGAAGATAACAAGAATAGAGGACAGTGGATGACTTTTAGACATTTGCCAAGACAGATAAGATCAGTGGATAAGATTGGCTTCACATGCAAGTATCGGCTGATCATCTATCTCCAAAATGACGGAAATCGGGGTTGATTTATCAGTGCACTCCTCATTTTAAGTGACTTAAAGTTTCATCATTGTTACAGAAACATCAGCTAATGGCTACTCTGACATGGCTACACTCTGCCAGGTGCAATAGGTTGTCCTGATGCTGCTCTGCTTACAAAGGAATCAATGACAGATGCTAATATCAGAGCTGAACAGAAAGCCCCACTCAAATATTTCTGAATAACCGTAAACACGTCTTTGCTTACACCAACAAGTCATACTCAGCCTGTAAAAAATAAATGCCGTTAAGACAGATCGGAAAGCAAAAACAAAAAAAGATGAAGTCATGAATGCAATGGACCCCCCATTGTGCAGCCGTATTTCTCAGCTTTGAAAAACAACAGTGTACTCAGGTTTACGCTAAAGCAGGGGAATGAGCAGCTGGTGTTAATCACTAGTTTGAAATTCAGACGTAAAAGGGGGTGAGGAGGAGGAAGGGGTCTGCGCGTCGTACCCACATAAACCTCATGCTATGCTTCATCTTGGGTTTGAGGGACTGCTAGCCCCGACGCTCACCTCCTTCACTCTTCTGCAACCTTCTGTGGCTCATTACTTTGCTTCAAATATTTTGTCTGGAAAGGAACTAATCAATTTCCTAATGCTAGGGGCGTCTATGTTCGTCATCAGGGGGTTTCAGGTGGCGTGAGTCCTGGTTGCAATGCTGCGCTGGCAGTGACAGAATAACAGAGGATAAGGGAAAGCTAAACAAGAAAGCCACTGGGGGCTGCAGCAACACTTTGTGACAGAGCAAAAATTCACACATGGTACTATTAAAAGTGTTTTAAAAACAGTCTGGGTATATTTTCTCACACAAGAGCTCTTTCTCTCTTTTTTAAGGTCCTTCTTGAAGCAGGAAAAAAAAATACATCATTTAAGATTGATTAAACACCAAGTCCAACTTAAATATATTATTTAGTCATAGCAGAATAGAGGACAGATTAGGACTAAGTTACATTAGTTCTGGAAGGCATGCCCTTCGTTGATCTGTCAGATATTCAAGGTATTGAGGCTAAGATGCACCAGAACGAGAACAATAATAAAAATACTTTATAGTTTGTCAATATTGGTACAGGAGTTATGCATAAATTTGCCTTTGGTCATTCACATACAGTAAAAGAATGTCGACATGACTAAAAATGCTGCTGCTTTCATCAGGAATTAATAATTAAATTAATAAAAACACACTTGATTTATGAAGTGTGCCTATATTTAGAAAGGTTTTAGGAATTTTCTGTATAGTTTATTGTGTTCTTTATGTTTTGGTACAATGAAAAGGAGGAGAGACATCAGCAACAATTTTAGAGAAGCAACTTTTGCAGCTCAATCTGGTTGAAAGCTTACAGGTATGGATGCACCCATTAACATTGCTATCAGTCAATGTTAGTCATTTTTTAATATATCGCTATTGATCCAATATATTAAAAAACAATGTTTATTTTCAACTTCTTGTTGTTTGTGTTTCTTAAGGAGTCGGAGAGGAACGTTGGGTCATGTGATAGTGATGCAGAACTGGATTATGGGGTTTTTAACAGAAGCAATTAAGCAACATCAGTGATGTGGTATTTTTTAAAATGGTGTTACAGGGGTAGGGAAATATGTATAATACAAATCAAGGTTTCCCCCAGAAATCTTGCTAAGCCCGTTGGTCGGGGTGCCGAGGCGGTCCACCGTGTTTTTGTATTAAAAGATGTTAAGTTGACAGGAAATGTAAAAATATTACTGGATAATTATATGTTATGGGAAAACATCGCCAGTGAAACGCTATCTGAACCCACAACTAGTCTTAAAAACAACAAATCAAAAAATGCAATTAAAATGAATATCAATTATTTGCTCTTCTGTTTAATCCAAATTAAGTCAGCAGCTCCATCAGGCCACCAAGGGTTGCTTTTTAGGTTGGCCAATTAAACTACTCCCTCTCTCCCAGATTTCACTAAATCTAACACAGAAGCTGTTAGAGGTGCTGATGTTTTTAGCAACAAAAGGGGCCCTTAAGTCAAATTCTGCTCAAATCTTCATACAGCCTTGGACCGGACCGGCCCTGCATGATGAGTTAAATTCGCTGCACTGCACAGAGATGTGCAATAAACGGGAGATTTAATTCAATGCTGCTAATGTGGCTTTAGCAGCTCTCCCATTTCGTGTCTGCTGAGTTTTTAATAAGCGTCCCAGAAACTGTTGTGGTTGCTGGAGTTAATGGGACGAGATTTTCAGATCTCTGCGTGGCCGCGCTCATCTACACTGGCTGACTAAATAGACAACACATTTGATACGGTTTGATGCATTGTGTAACAGGAAAAATAATACTACAACAATAATGTAACAGAAGTAGGCCTGTCGCAATAAACGATAAATCAATTAATCGCACGATAAATTAAAACTATCAACCTCATTTCAATTATCGGCTTTATCGTTTCTTCCGGCCTTTTTCTGATGGAAAAAATGAAAAAAGGCTCAACTCCGGTGCTCTCCACTGACTCCTCCCTTCCTCTTTCCTTTAGTGTAATGCCCAGCGCACACTACACAATCTTAGAGTTGTCGGCCGATTGTCGGCCCATTTTCAAAACCTGAGAGATCACACATTATCTCTCAGGTTTTGAGAGATAATACCTAGATAATAATACCTAGGTATAATCCTTATACATAGGTATAAGGATTATCCTAGGTATAATCCTTATACCTAGGATTATACCTAATCCTAGGTATAATGGTTCGATCGGGTTTGATCGTGCCATGTGGTGTCCAACAATGGGCACAAAATAATGGCTACAAGTCCAGTTAACTAATTTTAAAACCAGGCATTAATCAATGCTTTACTACAATCTACCTGCAGTGCATGTGGCTAGTGTCAGTCCTGACTGAATGAAAATCATTATAACCTATTTATGTCACTTTAACGAAGAACAGCTGAAAAGTTACCGTGTTTATCAACTGCGATAGCAATTTCGCTCCAACTCCTCCCCTTGTTATTTCTGTAGTCTTTGCACAAAAGTTGAATAAACATTAATGTTGTTTCCACATATCATCCCCGATGTCCGCTGGATTTCGGGCTGGACTTCGGGTTGCGCTGTGTCAGCTGTTTGGGATTCCTCTTCTAATTTCCCCTCAGAAAGCACGTAGGAGAATCTGCGCTTTCTGATTGGCTACCTGTCACATTCAACAGGCTGCTTAAGCTCCCAGTCGGGGAAAACCCCTGATTTAGATCGGAGCGGCCACGACAATCTATCGTAACACACCACACACTACAGGATGATTGGTTACAAAATCACATGCGACAATCTTAGAACATCCAACATTCTAAGATTGTCCTAAGGGGAAAATAGGGGCAAAAAATCTTGTAGTGTGAACTATTGCAACAGGTAGTTGGATGTGCCGTCTTCTCTATTTAAATCTAATGATTACTGAAGGGCAATTTAGTATACAAACTTCATAATCTGCACTCTTTTGATTGAATTCATTTCCACTTTGGCTTTATGTTGTTTAGTTTTTATTTATATTCAAGTACATTTTTTGTTAATGGAGACTGAGCCTTTTTCCTTTTCTTCATAACTTGAATGCTGTCACACATATATTTTGTGTATTACAGCATCAAGGTCATGTATTTAGATTTTGTAATGACCTAGTTCCCTCAAATGAGCAAAAACATTAAAAGCCAGTTTGTAAAACGTTCCTGGCCACTCTTTACACTCTGAGTTTGTGTGTCTGTCTGGGTCCCTCCTGTGCAAGCACATGCCATAACAGGACATTCCAAACAAAACACACTGATACAAACACACTGTATAGAGTACAGTGGTGCATAATGCTACCACATGGCAGCTAAACATCACAAAAAACATCAAAGGAAATCTGATCCAGCACCTCTTTTTTTGTCTTGTATGAGGTCTGAAGTGGCTTTATTTAAACCAACTTCAAAAGGGTTACAACTGTATGTACCGTGTTGAAATTTGCCAAATATTTTGACATTTAAACAAATTTTACCCCTCACCTGTCCACCATGTTGGGATCTGCGGACCTGGACAGTAGAAGCTCAACGCAATGTGCTATTTTGTCTTCACTGCTAGAGGCAGTACAACTGGCCATGAGCACGGTCCAACAATCTGTTGAGAAGAAAAACATTTTCAATAAAATATATAAATTATAGATTTAATATATTGATTAAGAAAGAGAAACTAGGTCAAAAGCAAACTAGTGGCAAAAAAATAAAATCAAATCCTGTCCATTGGCATCATATTGGGCTTTAAATCAACCCTTTAATTTTATGCCTCTAAACTGTAATAACAGATTTTTTTTTCCCGATGAGATGAAATGCTAAGATAAACAAGTGTGACATAGAAACCAAATAGATAAATACAGTCAGACATAGGGTTCAGTTAAATGGTGAAGTCAGTTACATACACTTTTCTGGCCGATCACCACTTTTTAATTCTGATTTTGGACGATACAGATTCTTCTGAGAAGTTGCTAAATATAGCGGCAATGTCACCAAGTTGGCAACAGTGAGGTGACTATTGTTAGCCACACATGTGCAGATGTGACCTGGTCAGTCAGGGGTGAAGGGATGCAACAGTTTACTGAGGTTGATGAAGAGTTTTCAAAGTGATCCCCAGAACCTTTAAAGTGCACTCGAAAATACACTGGGAGCTGATTTAGTAGTGAAAATCTGGAAGATTTAGTCAGGAGCCTGGCAGCAGCATTTTGTGTAGTCTGGAATCGTTCTAGAGAAGTTTCGGTTAGACGTGTAAAGTGAATTACAATGACCCTGAGTGGTGTAAGCAAACAATGAATTAGGATTTCTATACTGGAGGGGAGACAATGGAGTCAAGTTGGGCAATATCTATGAAATTATAGAAGTAATGCTAAATCAGAGATTTGCAGTAATTTTTGAGCATAAAACCAGAGCTAAGGATTGCCCCAAGGCTTCCAATAGATGATATTAAAACAGCAATGGTCCAAAGAAGTCTTTTAAACTTCAGGGTTTCCCTCAGTGTACTGTCAGCCTGGCGCGTTACCAGGTTTCACTTGCGCCCCATGAAGCTAAGCATTGTTCGTTTATTTAGGTTTTCTTAATGTATGGCTTTTTAAAGATTTTTAGTTTGTGTGTTATGTATTGTTAATAATATCTACCAATAACACGTAATTACCTAATGGTATTTTAAAATTTTCTGTCAACTCTAAACATTTTTTAAGCCAAAAACACAGCGGGCCGCTTGATGACTGTTCCTAGCACTCATACCACCGGCTTTAGAAAGTCTTCTCCTATGCCCTGTTTTAGTTATTCTTTCTTGTGCAAAGATAGTCATTTAAGTTTTTCCCTCGTTTAATTGAAACAAGCAAACGGAAAGTCAATAATGTAATGCAGACTTATATTTAAAGGCACAGAATGAATCAACCTCCTGCAGCAAGACAGGGTCCTCATTACAGAGCAAAGAACTGAACTGAAAGTTCTGTCTCTCATTCTGGATGAAATATCAGGTGTGATGTTATAAAGTAATAAGTACTATTATCTAAAATGGAACCAGGCCGTTTTAAAGGATTTATTGGTACGTAGATTAGAAGTAACTACATCTTTGATCTTGATTTTCAGATCAACAGGCAGACAGTTAAGTGAATTCAGCACAACAAAAATGCTGTCCTCGTTTCATTAGTGCAGCAGTCAACACCTTGACTGCCACACTTTGAATAACTTGTAGGTTTTAACAACTTGTTAATAATTAATGCATTAATTAACATTAAAAATTCTGAATTGTTTGTGAGTGCATGCTTGTGAGTGCATGCTTTCATATTAGGGATGAAAGCAACCTCTAAATATTAGTCCTTCCAACAGAAACTTGACAACAAATATGTCATGCAGCTTTTAAGATCCTCCAGACAAGGGTGTTGCTCATGTAGGAGACTTGTCTCATTAGCGTACATTCAGGTGACCTCAGTTTGGGCTGGAGTCATCGGCAGCAGGTTGAGGCAGTGCCAACAGCAAGAACACTGACAGATAATAGTCCTTTTGGTGAAGTTTAAATGGACTTTTGTTGAGAAGGACAATCTTGGGAGTCCCATGGTTTCACTTGAACCAAACATAAGATTCGCTCCTAGCTTGGTGTTGTTTGATGTCATTCAGGGAAGTGCATAATGCGATGTCAGGGCCTTTGATGTCCTCAAGGCAGGAGAAAAGACCAGCTGTCCCATAAATTAATTAGGATGTTCAAAATGTTCTTAGATTGATTGACAACAGCTGAAAAAGTTATTTAGGAGTCAAACTTTGTCTTCATGTTTAAATTAATGGAGGCTGTTAAGAAGACACCTGCAAACAATACCACAACTCTCCCACACAAAGCTTCCAGTAGGATACGAAGTATTTACCGCATTGTTGGAGGCTTCCAACAGGAGAAATGTCTGACACATACTACACACATTGCTCAGTGAATGGTGTGCATAACAAGTCAAACAGCAAATCCTACATGCAGGAAGCTCTGATCGGAAAGAGATGTTTTTTACACCCATGCTCCAAATTTCACTAAAGCATTAACAGAAAGGTAGATGAGATTTAAAAAATTGTGAACAATGAGTGTTTAATAAAACACCTTATAAAATGAAGGGTGGTTTTTAACATTCCGTCAATCAGACAATCATTAAGAGGTGACTATGTGACAACAAGCGTTGAAAGTGGAATTAGGCCTGTCACGATAAACAATAAATCAATTAATCGCACGATAAATTAAAACTATTGACCTCATTTCAAATATCGGCTTTGTCTTTTCTTCCGGCTTTTTTCTCTTTCTGTTGATGACACTGAATGAAAAAAGGCTCAACTCCGGTGCTCTCCACTGAACTCTCCCTTCCTCATTTCCTTACTATAATGCCCAGCGCACACTACACAATCTTAGAGTTGTCGGCTGATTGTCGGCCCATTTTCAAAACCTGAGAGATCACACATTAGCCGATAGAAATCCTAGGTATAACGGTTCGATCGGGTTTGATCGTGCCATGTGTCCAACAATGGGCACAAAATAATGGCTACAAGTCCAGCTAACTAATTTTAAAACCAGGCATTAATCAATGCTTTACTACAATCTACCTGCAGTGCATGTGGCTAGTGTCAGTCCTGACTGAATGAAAATCATTATAACCTATTTATGTCACGTTAACGAAGAACAGGTGAAAAGTTATCGGGTTTATCAACTGCGATAGCAATTTCGCTCCAACTCCTCCCCTTGTCATTTCTTTGTTCTTTGCACAAAATGTTGAATAAACATTAATGTTGTTTCCACATATTTTCTCCAATGTCCGCTGGACTTCGGGTTGCGCTGTGTCAGCTGTTTGGGATTCGGCCCTTTCCCCTCAGAAAACACAGAGGGGCATCTGTGCTTTCTGATTGGCTACCTGTCACATTCAAACAGGCTGCGTTAACTCTCCCAGTCGGGGAAATCCCCTGATTTAGATCGGAGCCACGACAATCTACCGTAACACACCACTCACTACAGAATGATCGGTTACAAAATCGCAAGCGACAATCTTAGAACGCCCCAAGTTCTAAGATTGTCCTAAGGGGAAAATCGGGGCAAAAAATTGTGTAGGGTGAACTATTGAAGGTAGTCGGATATGCCCATCTTCTCTATTTAAATCTAATGATTACTGAAGGGCAATTTAGTATACAAACTTCATAATCTGCACTCTTTTGGTTGAATGCAGAATTTATTTCCACTTTGGCTTTATGTTGTTTAGTTTTTATTCAAGTACATTCTTTGTTAATGGAGTCTGAGAATCCATTTTATTTTTGTTTTTGGTTGTTTTGTTTATTTTGTTTATCAGTGCTAGTGTTAAGTGTTCTTTTGAAAATAAAGTGTATCTATCTTTGGCAGGAAATCACATGCATTATTACGTCATTTCCATTAAATCAGTGTAAAAAGATCTTCAAACAATATTATCATTGATCGCAATAATTTTTGAGGCAATTAATCCCTGAGCAAATTAGAATTTAAAAGAGTAAAAATTTTCTTTGTAAAATGCATTTTATTTAGAAAAAAGGAAATGAGGGAGGTTAATCGACTTCTGGGCAGTTTTTATTTTTCAATTATATGTAACAAGTTTGCCTTCAGTTTCTTCTAAGTGCTGCTTCTAAATGTGGACTAAACTCCAGCACGTGAGCCTACATCTGTGTGTAGATTCCTGTGTCTTCGCCACTGTGTATGTTTGGCTCTATATCTGTTTGTGAATGTATTTACATTTTGAGCGTGTTGGTGTAAACTAGTCTGTCTAGCTTGCGTCTGACTAGAGATAGAGTAAATAAATCTGCGGCCTGACAACCGGTGAGAAGGTAGGACGGCAGCGTGGTGACCGCTATCAATCACGCCCGCATTCCTGTAGCCAGTCTCACAGCTTGGACTAACGCGTTACGACATCACCACGCATCATTCTCTTGTTTAATCGTTTCCTTCACCTGTTTCAAAGTGCGAGATGCAAAGACCATGTGAAATCAGTATAAAGTATAACTCTGTGTGTCACAGATTTTACTGGAGTGTGAACTCATTTATTTCAGCTATCAATATATCAGTGCACATTATTTGTTGAAGCTTATAACTTTACTCCAGAGGAAGTTGGCAGCTGTGTGAATGTTCCTAGCTAACACATCAGGGACACAAAGGGAGACAGACTGGTGCAAATGGAGTATCGTATTTTTGCCATTATTCTGACTGGCAAAAATATGCAAGTCAGAATAATGACAAAAATCAAACATTCTGACATGTTTCATGTGCATGTGCATGAAACATGTCAAGCATCAAACATTCTGACATTGTAGATAGGCCAAATTTTTCTAGGTGATGAATTGTGATAAAAAGGTAACATTGTCACTTTGAGACTAGAATTTCCTATTATCTATGAAGGACGGCACGACCCCTTAAGAAGATCACGACATATAGTAATTGTTGGTGTTCACAGTTAACGTTATTGATCTCTCTTAGCCTTTCTGTTGTCGTGAGCTATTTCTGTCCCTACGTGGTCGCTTGTGTACGCATTGAACTGAGCGTGAGGGTGTGCGCACTCAGCATCAAAATTGACAAAAGCTGGACAAAAACATGTGGTTGTCCTCTGTTACCAACATTCATAAGCAGCTTCTGCCAGCAGGCACAGAGTGCACAAAAAAGCAGTTGCAACAATCTGCAAAGCAGGTAAGGATATCAGGAGGAGAGCAGCAAATGTCACTGTCGGAGCCTGCAGGTTAGCGGGGTGTTGTCCCATCAGTTTCAGAAACCACACACAAAAAGAACTTTGTAAAAGCTCATACTCCCCTGCTGGACTGTGCACAGAGTAGAAAAGTTGTGGGGCCCAAATGTCCAAATCTTGGTCTTATGAGACCACATCTCGGTCTCGCAAAATTTTGCACGTTTTAATTTTGTCATTAAAACATGCAAAATTTTGTTTTAATGGCAACAGCTTTCTGACTTACAAGAGACAGCACACAAGATTAACTGTTATTTCTGTTATTAAAAGAAAGTAGAGGTGCACCGACTGCAGTTTTCTGGCTGATCACTGATATTTAAAAAGCCTGACTGATTTTGGCCTACACTGCCCTGTTTTTGGACTAGTTACAGAAAAAAAGTTGCAAAGTTGACAACAGTAGGCTGACTATTGGGAAACATAAAACACTCTTAGAGCATATGGTGGTAAAAAGCATTCTTGGATATAATCAGTTTCAGCATGTAAGCCAATAATCTATCACCCAAAATTAAAGAAATGGGGACCGATCAATCTGCACACCCCTTGAAATTACATCCCCTACCTAATAGCATAAAAATGGCACAATAATGCAAGTACACCGTGTCAAATAGCAATAAACTAATTTCTAAAGAACATTTGAGACTGGAACTGGAAGACATTTTAAATATCCTAAATAAATACAAACCAGAAACAAATATAATTGATTGTGAGGTCTCTAAACAAACTTGCCCTATAAAATATAATTCATTAGCCTCTGACCAGAAAAACAGGCAAAACTAACAGTATCTGTTTAGCGATTAAGCAAACGCTCTTAATGTACACCATTTTGTTCTGGCTTTTTTGTATTTTGTTTGTCGGTTTAACAGCGCAGTGACTGTGGACTGTCAGTAAATACAAATAGTACATTGGTTAAGTTTTCCCTTTTTTGCACATTTTAGGTGCAGATGCATGTTTGTTGGATAGCCGTGTTTGGTTGCTACTAGGGCTGAAATGATTCCTCGAATGATTCGAGTACCTTGATTATTAAAATTCCTTGAGAAAAATTTATCTGCCCCGAAGCTTTGTTAAATTATGTTTCATTATGTAGCGCACCGTGTTCCGGCCGGATCATTATTTGTGGAGGGCAGCGCTCTTACCTCCGCTTATGAGTTGCTGTGAAGTGCTAGCAGCATGGTGTTGAAGTGTGCGGCATCTGCCAGGGCTTGGGGGACAAATAAGGATTGTAGAACTTTGAGGTCTGAATCGCAACTTTGGAACGAAAATATTCTATAAAGTACTCGATTACTAAGATATTCTTTTACAACAGCCCTAGTTGCTACTGCTTTATAACAAATGAAAGGTGCCAGCTCCACAAGTTAAGAGGTTTACCACGGTCATTTGGTTTGAATTGGCTTTGAAACAAATATTTAAACGTCTCATCAAACCAAAAATAATATTTGACTTTCCAGTAGACCACCGCCTATTCGTGGTGCTGCATTTACGGTTCAGTATTCACAGATCTTTCTGTGGAACGTGACTCCAAATTATTCACAGAAGATCTGCACATCCACGGATTTTGTCGTAAATTTTACTTCTGACATTTTCCAGCACACAGCGGGTACCTGAACCTTTTCCCGACACTACTTTATTTTATATCTTTCTTTTTTCAATGTTATTTTTCATGTCCACGTTTATGGCATGAGGCTTGAAGTTAATAAAAGTGGCTCCATGACGCTTTGAATTTCCCTCATATGGGTTTGATTTTGACCTGGCTTTGTTCTTTTGTTCTTTTTAATGTCTGTCCCGTATTTGTATGACATTAAGGGGAGTACCAACATTTGTTTTTTTTTCCACTTAAGCACTGGGCAGTTACAAGCGTTTGTAGAAAAGGTGTTCATGGATTTTTAGCTAATCGCATATATAGCAACACTCCATAAATGGTAGGGATAAACATATGGATTTGTTTGTTTTTCTAATACACATCTTGTACAAATTTATCAAAACGGACATGTGTTTTCATTTATCCCATCCTATTCATTTATATTTATAGTGGAAACAAACCAAGTGGGAAAACACTTCAAGGATCTAGATCTGGGTTAGGCTACTCAAATGATTGGAAATTAATACAATGTCCCAATAAGATCTAAACATTGTGTGCTTAATAACTTCATACTGAAGGCTTATCTTTCCCAGACTGATCACAATTCTGCACATGCCTTCAATTTTACCTTTGAGATGAGAGTGTAATGTGCATCAACTAAAAACAACTCAGGGGATTAGCAGAGTGTTTCTCCAAATGTTTCCTTTGGCGTCACAACCTTTAAGTAATGGCAGATGGGAGAATTGATACACTGGTCTGACTGGTTGTCTGGTGCTCGGCAATAGCAGTTGAGGTAGTTAAAAAAAATCTGCCCAAGGCAATGACAGCTGGACATCGATGCAACAGAGATCATTAGAAAGGTGAAGAGGCATGGCATTTATTAAAACTCAAATAGCACTTCCTTAATTTGATTTCGGATAGTATCTTACCAGAACTGACTTTTCTTTTAAGATCTCTTCAGTACAAAAGTCGGTTCGCACAAATGTCAATATATTGAAAGTGAAATAAATTGATATAAATTGGCTGCTAATCTCAGTTTGAGATTAAACTGAGAGTAAAATTCATAAAAAGATAACTACTTTTTAAGGCCCCCAGTTTATAATTTGAAAAAAAAAAAAGAAAAAAAAAATACATGAAAAATTGAAGACTGACTTAGGGATTGAATAAGGCCACTAAACTAACAAACAAGCCACCCTAAATTAACTGTTTAAACTTTAGTTGCAGTAAAAAGCAATAAATATGTTGGCTGTTTAGTTTCAGCTGATAACAAAGCGGTGTTACTTTGACTTGCTTAGACTAGTTGCATTTATTAACCAGAAACCGTCCCATACAAGATGGAAGTGAAGGCTCAATAGTTGAGGAAATAGTCTAAGTAAAATTTTTATACAGCTAAGACACTGCAGCTCTATATACTTATATATAGGGCATTGAATCAAAATAGTAAACTTTAATGCCAAGTTCAGGCCACATGGAAATCTGTTTGACTACTAATCAAACCTTTATGCTGTTCATGAACTATAATGAAAATCTCAAACTTGGGGCTACATGTGCCATTTAAAGACCAGCTGAAATAAATATATTGTCACATGACATTTTGATTCAACTGTAGTTTATCCCTGATGACCCTCCGTAGTCTATTTTACCTGAACCTTGCATGTTTAAAAGAAAGGTATATTTTAAAAATAGGTTGATACATATACCTAGATTCTCACCTAAGAGAAAGAGCAACTTGATGGAACGTCCATTAGAATTTCTCCTAAATGTGACTCAGAAAACAGATTCAGCATCAAAATAGAATTCTTTTTTTGTTCACCTCCATTTTATAGGAACTGATTAAATTTGCCAACATTAAGATAATTCTATCCCACTTCATGGTACCAATATTTTATTTTATCAAATTTTTTATTCGAATACTCAATCATCAGAATAATCAATAGAATACTCTACCAAAATAATCGTTTACAACAGCCCTACTGCAAACATGCAGAAATTAGGTTTTGACGTTCAGATCTTCAACTTTAAAGGAGCAGTGTTATGTAAAATCTAATTTTTTGAGCTTTGCATCATGTTATGTTATTCCCTCATCAAAAAAATACTCTAACTGTTGCCCTGATTCTTTTATGCAGGTTTGAGAAATCCTTCAATCTCCTATGGCAACCATTCAGCTGTACAAAACACCTGGATGGACCTACCGTCTTCTATATGCATTTCCTTCTCTGAGCTGCATTCCCAAGCTTCCAAGCGTCCTCATTACAGAGCAGACCTCCCTCACGTCTTCCCCACTCAGCTCCTTCAGACTAGCCAGCATCAATTAGCAAACACCTGGTGGAACTACGAATCTGCTGAGCTCAGCAGATTAGAGTGAAACGCTGATAAAACAGTTAACAGAGGAGCCATGTTGTGATGGCTTTCTGAAAGTGGCGTTTCTAAAAGAGCAGAAGGTTTTAAAGAGACAGAGGCCCAATTTTAAGGTGTTAGATCAGGAAATAAAAATTCTTTTAAATCATATTTTATACCTAGAGCATTCAATAACAACTGAAGTTACATAGTTACTTCATTACGCTTTAAAATGTTTGCTATGTGCCTGGAAAACACATAATACTGCCCCTTTAAAGATGAGAAGTTGTTTAGTTTCAGGTTGTGTTTTCTGACATTATTGCCACAGTGTAAGATAATTTACCTGCTTCTAAAACTTCCATTATATTCTACGGAAAAGTTTTGTTAACACTGAACTGACCTTTGCTGAAATTGGCACTGGCTCCTCTGTCCAACAGCAGCCTGGCCAGGTTGAAGTTTGCCACACTGACGGCATACATGAGAGGAGTCCATCCAAAGCCCAGCCTGGTTTCCACATCCAGGCCTGTCCAAAACATCAACGTTACAAAAAACAAAAACAAAGAGGAAGAGGAAGGGTGTGACTCATTTGGGTTAGTCTTATCCTTAGTACAATTTTATGTACCACAAAACAGCTATTTTTTAAAATCACATCAGTGAAGCAAGTATGTACCATTGTCCAACAGTTGTTTGACAGTATCTGTGTCTCCTTCACTGATGGCTTTTTTCAGCACAGAGACTTTGTCACCTGAACCCACCTCAGAAGAGGAGAAGTCCTAAGGAAAACACAAAAGCATCCCTGTTACTGTCCCAAGAATTGTTTCAGTTGAACAAGAAATGAACAACACTTCTATTGATGTTTGACAATCTCAAAGTGTAGGATGAAAACTTGGAGGGATCCAAGGAACATTTAGCAACAAGTACCAAAAAAGTGTTTTGGAGGAAAACCCAAAAGAAAGCCTGCTTTGTTATTACAATCCAATATTTGCTTGGCTAGTATATTTCATGAACTATGCAGTCAGTTAGTGCTTACCGGTGATATATTACAAGTCAAGTTTTTATTGCTGACAGAATAGGATAGCAAAGCTTTGAATAAAACAGTAAAAAATTCATAAGTGGATTAAATAATTAGACTGGGGAACAGAGATGTTTTAAGTCAGGGGTCTTCAACAACAGCCTCATGGGCCGATAGTGTGTTTTATTAGGTAAGTGTGTTGTGACCTTTATTTTACATAACCATAATCCCAGTAAATAATTTTATATTGAACACATGAAATAGTCTGTCTGCTAAAGCTGCATGTTTTCCTTTTACTGTTCAGCAGAAGGCAAAGATAATCTACAAATGTAATGGACAGATCAACTTTTTCCCCACATCTTTCCACATAAAGGCTCTTAATTTGTCTATTTTTACCGTACATTCATAAAACCTTTAAACTTAAACCTGTATAGAGACTGAAAACGTATTTGGTTAACATACCTACTACTGGCAGCTATTTTTTAAATTAAAATTAAACAAATTAACTGCATCAAGGCATGGCCAGAAGTGTGAAGGTTCCCAATCTGAGATGTTGAAAACAGTCAGGAAAGCGCAGAATTTGGCGCAGAGTTTTCTCTATTCCGAATTCGCATATTTTGATACTTAAATCGTTTTATTGTAATTTATAATATTTTTAGATGGCGTTTGCTCGTTTGTAACGACCTTTTCGCTAAAGCATCTTACTGAGATTAGAAAAAACACGTTTAGAAAATAAAAAGGTTTGCTAAGCTAGCTTGAGTTACTTCCCCGAGCTGCCATTCGGGTTTAGTTTTAAAAAATAACATAAAAAAAAAACAATGGCGGAAGCAAAACATAAACTTCTTCACGGTAACCTTTATGCCAGAAGTCTTGTTTTCCGAAAAGGAGCCAATGTCCCACTCGTCGTTGCTGGCGTCGCTTTCATCTCCAGCCGGGAAGGCGAACTCTTCAAGGCTTCCCATATTTCCAGCTAACAGCTAGTGGAAGCCAACATAAATGAACAGAATGGCGACTGAGAGGGAGGGAGGGAGTAGGCGGAGTAAATGATAAGTGACGATGTACCGTATTAAATTAAAACAAATAATAATAATAAATTAATGAAAGTGGAACATGTTACAGCTGTAATGAGATGATTTACTTTGCCCTGCTGAGAAAATACACCAGTATTAAAATTACATGCTAAACTATAGCATATAGTTTAGCATGTAAATTAGCTAATAAATATTTTATATTTAAATATTTAATAAATTAAATAGCATATATAAACTATAGCATGTAAATTAGCATATATACTTTTGACCCCAAAAGTTTAAACCTTTGAGGTCAAAAGTTTTAAGTTTTTTGGAAAGAAAAAATAGGGGCTGCACAGAGGTAGCACTGTTGCCTTGCAGCAAGAAGGTCCGGGAATCAAACCGACCCTGGGCCGGTTTGATTCCCGGCCCAGGGTCTTTCTGCACGGAGTTTGCATGTTCACCCTGCATGGGTTCTCTCCGGGTACTCCGGCGACCTAACATGAATAAATGACATAATTACAAAATAACACATCTTAGGCGGTAGGAGCCCATTTCCATTTTTCTTCCCAACTACTTATGAAACTAATACTTATAGCAGGTAATTGTTTCATAAACATGGAACCGAGTGGGAGCAACTAAAGTGAGAAAAGAAGAGGATCTGAAACCAAAGAGGTCAAATGAGCTTTTCTAATGTATTCCTGAGTGGTTGTTAGTATCACTGCTGAGCATCCTGTGGGTTTTTCTGCTCTCTGATGATTTTCAGGAGTACAGGTCGCCCTTTAGAGTAGATGCAGAGATTAAAGATGGAGAGAGAAATAAAGCAAGAAAACTGAAAGCCTTACCTGGTTATTTGCTTGTGTCTCAAGCTGCATTTAACCCGTGTTAAAACAGACCAGGGCATTACCAAACAGCACAGACCAAACCAGACCTGGCAGCAGACTGACACACCCCGTCCAGAAGGGGTCGCTCTTTCCTCTGGGCAAGGCATGCACACTGTTTTGTTCAGCAAAAATGGTAAGTAACCCGTAGCAGAAGTCCATGTTTTTTTCTCTCTTAAACACATAAATTGATTTTTTTCTTTCAACGTTATCATGTTTACATGCACCTTTAGAAAAACATATAAGAGTCAAAACTCTGTAAACTTAGCACGTTAAGAGTGAAATATAATATGAAATGTTTCTACTGAGCTCTCAGACTCAAAGAATTGTTATCATGATTTGTGTTTATTTTACTTCAAGCAAAGTTTAAAGAGTTCTGTATTTAATGTGGACACATTTTGAATAAATCTCTTTTTTTACTTCAATGTGTCAGAATATATTATGATCACATTGACTAAAATGGTAGTAAAGCCTACTATATGTGGTCCTATCTGTAATCTGAAGCACATTCTGCACTCTTAATCACAATGTTGCTTTTGATTTTAACTTTTACATATATTTTATATGTCTGTCATTTAAAGAGACAGGACTGCACATGCTGCTCTGTATAGTCCATCTGTTTTCCTTCAGACATGAGCCAGCAGAGTGAAACAAACCCCTGAGTCTGACCCTCGCTGACATGAGCTTCAAGGATTTAAAAAAAAATTTCTTTCACAAAACTACCATCCAGCTAAAAAAAAAAAAGTTCCTGAAAGCTATGATTGGGTACTATTATTATGCTGATAGGAGTTACACCAAAGGCTTGCTGCACTTTATCTCTGTTCCCTTCAGGAATGCCTTGAGGTTATGATCCTCCCTCTCCTGATAAAAAGGAAAAGATTCAAATTTGTTTGAATGTCCCAGAACTGTTTCTGATGTCTTCTTTTGAGTCATGGACTAGCAGCAAAGTGCACTGCAGTATAAAACTCCAGGTGGGTCAGCATTCATTAGCAGTCCAGTGCAGAAGTCATTTGATAAAGCTGTTATTGCAATTCGGTATTGAAAATAACAATATCATGAGGCTTATATTCTGAGTTGTCAGTTCACATCAGATGGTTTTACCATCTATTCTTCTTGTTGCCACAATATGCAACCCCGAGGCTCTGTGGCGTGGAAATGACGTCCCAACGCAAGTTCAGGCGAGTCAGCCAATAAAAGATGGACTGTCCCTGCATTGTCCCGCGGAGCCAACAGGAGAAAGGGACAGAGTTTAGGAAGCGGACAGAGCAGAGACACCTTCACAAGACTCACATCGCGGTCTGTTTAGGGACTGAGGAGGGAAATAACGCGACTGCAGCGCTACTTTAAGCCCCAGCACAGAGGGGAGGACAAAATCACACCCTCCTGTCTGAATTTCCTCGGGAGCTGCGTGGGGGGGGGACACACTAATGTGATCGAGGCTCAGGGACCCTCAGGTGCAGAGAAACCAAACTGGCGGGGATCTTAGGATGCAGAAGTCACCGGTGGAAGATGCAAACTTCTTCTCTAGATTTGTCTTTTGGTAAGCGATGGCTCTGCTTCATTCTTCGGCTTGTTGCGGCGGCGACCAGCGGGATTCCTCACTTTCATTCACTTTTAATTCAGAAACGACCTTGGCTTTGATGTAACTTTATCTAATAGGAAGCGGGATTATGTCAGCGAGTGCGCAAAATATCTTTCTACAAATAAGATTTTCACTGCTGTTAAATGAAGTTGTGCGTAATTCGAGGTGCGCTCCGATGAGCGGGCAGGTGATTCTGGGCTGCATCTTTGGGAATGTAAACATGTAAACCCATAAAACTGAAATGAAACTGGACTCAAAATGAAGAAGACAAATCTGAGAAAGCCAGGCTCAGATAAAAGTAACAACAAACAAACAAAAACAAAACCGTTTAAAAACAAAAAGTTTGGGGAAGTCATTTTTTATTTCAGACCTGATGTGTTTTACACTTGACTATGATATTTGTGTTTTAGCTACCCCCCCCCATTGGATCAAAAAGAATTGACTATAGTTTGGCAATATGCGCTTTAGGAATGAGGTGTTAGAAATAAGGAAGCAGAATTCAGCATTTGCCAATTCCTCTAAATTAGTCATTTCTTGAATCTTTTCACAGCAAGTCAAGCTAAACACCTAAGACTGAACCTACCATCAGTGTAGGTTCCTTTAGTAAAGGAAAAAGCCATTCTTATTACAACTAAGCATATTTTAAACATTACTGTTTTTTTCCCTGCCAGAGCTTCTAATAAAAGGCTCAATTCTAAAGGCTTTCAGCTTTTTGTGTCTCCTTCCTTAGATTAGAGAAAGCCTGACATCCACTCCAAGACTTCTTGGACAATTTAAACACATATTTGTTAATGATTTTGCAAACAGCTTTTGTGTGTGTTGAGCAACGTCTTTGAACTCCTTTTATAGCTTCAAACAACTGATAGCCAATCTGTGGTTCCCCCCTCCCCAGGTGGATATCACCTCTACTGAGGAAAGGTTTCACTAAGAAGTTGGAGCTGACTGACGTCTACAAGGCTCCTTCATTTGATCTGGCAGACACCCTCTCCGAGAGACTTGAAAGGTCTGTGCATCGCAATATTTTAATTCACACTTACTTTTCTCATGTTGCCATAGAATAGCCATAAAATGTCATTTATCTTGGGGATTTTATGTGATAGACCAATACAGTGTAGCTGAACATTAAATGAAAGGAAAGAGTAGCAAAAAAACCAAAAGAAAAACTCCATCAGATTCCAGTTAGAGTGCCAGGTAGGAAACTTGTGGAGGAAGATGCTCTGGACAACATGCTAAGTACTGTGTGAAGAAAAATTAACATTGTACATCACCCTGCACACCACATATACAGCTCTGGAAAAAAGAAAGAGACTATATAAAATGATCAGTTTCTCTGATTTTACTTTTTATAGATATAAAAAGTAAAATGAAATGTTCTTTTATTCCATGAACTACTGTCAGCATGTCTCTGAAATTCCAAGCAAAAATTTAGTATTTATTTGCAGAAAATGAGAAAAGGTCAAAATAGCAAAAAAGATGCAATGCTTTCAGACCTCAAATAATGCAAAGGAAACAAGTTCATATTCATTTACAAACAACAATACTAATGTTTTAACTCAGGAAGAGTTCAAAAATAGATAACTACATATTAAAGGGTTCTGATATAAAGGTTAACATGTAAAAAAAATGGTTTTGGTGCACTTTTACCAAGACAGCCTAAAAGCACAGGCACTCAGTTCAGTCACAAAAACACAAAGCATTACTTCATTTCCTGTTTAAACGAATGGGGATACCACTTCAACAAGTTCTCCAAACATCAAATAATCCTAAGAATTTATATATATAAAGTTTTCAAAATACAGCATACATAAATCATACACAAGAGTATGAAGCATATACTGTATATATTTAAGAAATTACTGTATAAGAAAAATATACCGTACTCTTACCAATACAACAATGAAAATAAAAACATACAATAACTAAAAATAAAATAAAAATAAAAAGTCAGGGAAATCATCTAAATAACTGGTTACTTCACTGATTACAATTTACACTTTAGGATGGAACTACCTACCTATAAAGGCACGGGTGGCATACTAAGAGGCTGCTAATTTGAGTAATTTAAGCCAAATTTAACATTGTAGTCCTCCTTTATGTTCTACTTTACTTGTCAACAGTAATATTGCTTGTTTTCTATTAGAAATATTAAAGAGTGGCTGACTAAAACTCCATCAGACAATTAAAAACATCCTCCTGCTTCAGTTCCACAGTCTGATCTGACTTTAATTGCTGTGTGGTTTGATGTGTTCATGCGAGCATCAACTGGATCTCCAAAATTGTTATCAGCATTTATTGCTCTGAATTTATTGCCCTGCGAAACAAGAATGGCTTTATAACATTAAATAAAAGCTCTGCAGGAATTTGTCATGGAGTCTAGTTATCGCCCTCAACTGTCTAACATACATCTGTAGCAAAAGACAAGAAGAGCAAACCCCAGTCTTTGTGTTGTTGTTTGAAGACCAGCCGTGTCTCTTAGACAGTATACACATATCTACTGTAAGCTGAATGTAAAGAAGTGAGAGTTTCACTGAGGATGAGTTGGTTTAGAGGCTGAAATCTCTACATTTGTCTTGAAATTGTGTGTCTGACCTTTCTGTGTGTTTACAGTAGCTGGCCACATGCCATCCTTTCTTCTGAACACATATAAAATAAGGGCTGGCATTTGAAACTGAGTTAGATACAAACCAAACCTGTGTATGGCAACAAACAGTGAAGCAGTGGACGGAAGTTTTATTTATCTCATACTCCTGTCCTTTTTTCTTCTTACCCACCATTTCTCTTTCTTTTTTCAGTTTTATGTTTTTTCTTCCTTGCAAAATATCAGACGTTAATTTATATTATACCTCAATGACAGGTTTCACTTAGCGTCAGGTGTTGGAACTATTGATGGACGAGGATTTTTTTGACGTTTTACATGTATGTTTTTCCTTTTGTCTAACAGTTCCAGATTGACCTCGAAGGATAATGACAAAAAAAAAAAACCCAACAAAACAAATCATTTTGGAAGAGTTTTTCTTCCTTTTTAAAGTTACCAGATTTAGTTTAACACTGACCTTGGACTTGCTGGTCTCCCAGGGGCGCTTATCCCTGAGTGATGCCAACAGATGGGTTAATACAGATGGGTGTTTAAAAAGTCAACCTTAACAAATATCAGTGTGCCCACAGGGTGATAAATGAGCATTGGTTGCTTTGTTTTCTTGTTTTTTTTTGTTTGAGTCTTCTCAATCGGCAAACATTGAGGAGTCCTGGAATGTGTATTTACCCTCCTTAAAAGTGTGCTTTTTACTATCAGCCACTCCATCATTTTTTGTTTCGCTCAAGTTTTCAAGCTTTGTGGAATGATTTACCTGAACAGGAACTAGAATATAGTAAAAGAAATTAAATAGATCCAAGTGCAACACATCTGTTTTTTTCTTTGAAATCTCACCCAGAGAAAAAAAATACTTTAGGAGGGGAAAGTTTGGACAATTTCAAGGGCCCTTGACCGACAGGGGCACCCCACAAAATAGTTGTTTTTTTGTTCATAGAAATAGAAAAAATTTGGGGCCCCATCGATTGTAAAATTAATCATATCACATTTTTAAAATATTTGTTTTTTGAGTGACAGACTGTGTGAGATTGTCAACCATTTAGCATAGTTAGCTTAGCTACAGACTACTGTTTGCCTTCATTTCACTAGCATTCAATGAATGAAGGAAAAAAGTTACCAACATATTCATGTATTTAACTTGTCCCTGTACCTTTTACCACACTTAACAGGTGAGTCAGTCAGCAGCAGCTCTAACCCTCTATACCAGCATAACCTTTAACCCCTGTCCCAGTGAAAAAGGTGAGCAACACTGTGTCCAATGACAAGCTAGTTAGCATCATTCCAGGGAATCTATAGGGATTTCTTTGTCTCTTTGCTCCTTTTACAATTACACAACAAAAACAATATATTTATTACTGACAGAAATTCAAACAATCTTTATATAATGACAATAAAAACTGCTCAACTCCTCTGTCCCTCTTTCTGTGCTATACTCCAGCTAGCACAGCCTGTTGTGAATGCTCTGTCTAGCTAGCATAGATAGCCTACCAATGATGGCAGATAAACGGTTTTCCTATAAGTTGTTTCTCCACCATTAACACAGCAGTGAGTGAGGTTGATTGACAGCACTAAGACCCTCCTCCTACTTCTGATTGGTTGTTTCGGTCAGAACTTTGCATTACTTTAGCCAGCAATAGTAGTTCAGGGAGCAGGAGGAGGAGATTGATTGTTTTCACACATTATCCATCTCATAAACTGTCACAACATGGTGACAGCTTTAACAAATAGCCTATAGAGAAAACATTTTTTATTAAAGTTATACTCTGCAGCTTGAATTAAATGCAACTACATAGCATTTTCTGAGAAGTCTGGATTGCTTCCTGTATATTTTGCATGTTGCCTATGACTGTTGCTCGTGGAGAGACATTTCAGTAATCTAAAACTAATTTAAAAAAATGTAAGCAGCCTATTTGCATACAGCATACAAACTGCTGCATGTAAAGTCCACTAATAGTAAATATTGTGCTAGTGTGGCAACTCTATATGAATCTGCCACTCTGCCCTTCAAAGCATGGTGACCAGTGGGTGTCAACGCCACCTTGGGAGTTGCGCCCAAGGAACTAGTTCAGTGAGGCACTTAAGGTTCGTAACCAATGAGAACAAAACTTCATTCCACTACAAAATAATTCATTTTATTGTTCCATGTTTTAAAAAACCCCAATTAAAATAATAATAAAAAAAAACAATGGGAAGGGAAGTTCACAGTACTGGGGCCTACCAGCAGGGGGAGGGCAGTCCAAATGTGGGGAACTGGTTCCTAAAACAAATTAATAAATCAAAATAAATCACCCCAAGCACTTGTGAACAGA